>MU270693.1:20607-33223 GCA_021432625.1 Leptodontidium sp. 2 PMI_412 | reverse complement strand
ACTCTCACGAGTTGACGAATAGATTAAATTGCCACAAAAAAATTCAAGATTGTTCTAGAGAAGCCCTCCTTCAATTGCGTCTAAGATATAGTTGAAGAAAAATCTGTAGTTAAGATTATATAGAGCTAGTTGTAGAGCCTTCGATTTTGGTGTGCGGATAATTACGTACACCGGGAGCCCCCTTGATTTGACCCCACTTTTTGCCCCTTTTATTCTTGCACTAGTATACTAGTATACTGTTAGTATATTGGAATATCAAAAATCCTTAGCCTATATCACTCCGTATTTCTAAGGACGGTCCTATATCACTTAGTATTTTTGAAAATGGTCCCATATCACTGAAGTGGGGAATATTAATTATACTGCAGATACTATTGCGAACACTGGACCGCATACAGGACATGTGTAAGCAGTGTCCTCCACATGATACGATTTGAATGCTCATAGTTAGGAAACACGTCCTCTAGTCGCACAATTTCTATGTCAGTCCATTTGGCTAGCTGCGCCTCTTTTCGCAACTAGTTCCGTGGTGCGAGATGCACCAAACGATGTAGATCGAAAGCTTGACCGCCCAGTCGCTTGATGAAAGAGTATGCATCGAGTATCCCGAGAGCATCTGTCCCCTTCTTTCGAGATGAGCCTGCAGGAATTAATGAGCGCAGAATATTCTTTAAGTCTATATAAGCCATGAATGATAGATAATCTGCTGCGAGGCTATTATGCCTGCAGATCGGGTTGAACGAGATCACCCATGTGGTCGCTACAGGATTATTTACATTCCGCTATCTTCCTTCGTTCTCGAAGTCTTCCTCAGGAGAATGATCCCGTCTTCTTCTTGCTCTGCTAGCAGAGATAGATAGTCTGAGAATGCTATTCTGTTCTGGTTGATATATGTAGCAGCTTGAGCAATAGCTTGAACAGTAGCTGATGGCAGAAAAGGGAGCTGTTCAAGCAAGGTTGTCGTGTCATCAACAGCATCCACAAGTCGCTGATCCACCAAGCGGTTCCTTAATAGTTGTCGAGCTGTACTCTCGTCCATCTGTGAAACCTCCAACACGTTTTG
The DNA here is from genome assembly GCA_021432625.1 of Leptodontidium sp. 2 PMI_412. Classification (NCBI taxonomy): domain Eukaryota; kingdom Fungi; phylum Ascomycota; class Leotiomycetes; order Helotiales; family Leptodontidiaceae; genus Leptodontidium; species Leptodontidium sp. 2 PMI_412. The sequence continues at coordinate 32,160 of MU270693.1, read as the reverse complement.
TCCGGTGAGCTTGACAGCCATCTTCCTATCCCTTGTAGTAAAGACAATAGCTCTTTCACGACTTCTGGGAAGGTATTCCGAAAGACCACGAGCTTTGTGCGGATCATCAGAGCCGGGAAACCACAGATCTATGTCATCAGCGTTGTCGAACACGAGAAGCCATTGCCTCCGCGTTCTCCACTTAGGTAGCCTTGTAACAGTCTCTGCACGTCCACGTTCGCCTCTTCCAGCCTGGTATTTGCAGTTATCGAGGAATATCTAGATATGTTTGTTTCTTGTAAGTTAATATAGAATTTTATAAAGACTTAGAAACTTAAAGTGCTAACTTTCATATAATCGAATATATACTGCGTATTTAGTAGTTATATGTATATGTAAGAGCTCTCCTCGGTATATTAATGTAAGTGCTGCTATTCTACGTCACGAGGCTGTAAGCACAGCTTGAATTACTTACTAGGTTTAAAATGCATCAGCCTAAGTGACTTGACTAAGCACTCTAAGCTGAAGTATTTATTTTAGCTGAAAGGGGGAGATCGTCCTAATTGAGAAATTTGTTAAATGTAGCTAGAACGCAAGATAGACCTCTATTAGGATGTTAATCCTCACCAGCGCCCAGAAAACAATTCGTACTAAACCACTCGTACAACAACTTGTTTGTAAATTAGCTCATAGAAAGAGAGTCATCTCCACCATCCTTCATAGTCCGAGACTGAATAAGGAAGTAAAAATGAACGGAAAAAATACGCCGCAGAACCGCCTCTTACACCCCTGAAAATTTGGTTGAGGCTCTTAACATGCTGCATTTGCCTTCCTCTATATCACTTAGTGCAGTAAGGATCGTGTCTCGGACTTCAAGAGCAGTGTTCGTGATGATGTGATCCACACCGTTGAAGTCGACACTATTTTGGTGAAGGAGAGCAATATCGGCTCTAAATTCATCCACAGAAGAGTACATATTTCTCTTCACCTTCGCTTGGATAGTGCCAAGGTCTATTGGATTAAGAACCTTTGCAGCATAAGCACCCGCGCATTCAGGCCATAGCTGTTCGACCGGTGCCTTGAAGCTCTGGCCAGCGGAAGTCTGACTGATATGGTTCAAGATACCTGTAATTTCTTTGGATTGGTGCTTTGTGATAGGAGCCCGGAGTCTATCTACGTGAGAGGATCGAATAATAACCAGGGCTGCAAAAAGTATTTACACGAAGAAGAAAAACAATCATCCACTCGTGTTAGTATACTAGTATTACCACTCATCGCACCACCATATCTGAGCACGATTCCGATGGCTCAGCTCAGAATGGTTGATACACGCGGCAGAGCGCTCCATCCTCTTGTTGCGCCCAGTCCTCGCTGCCGACGCACTGAGGACACCAGAGCGTGCCATCCGGATCATATTTATCCTTGATCTGTCGGAGTCTGGCGTAGTTTGGCCCAAAGAAGGACCATTGCCAACCGGGCTCGAAGGGATTTGCCTGCTGTCGTTAGCAAAATTGATCCAGCAAGCAAACATCAAAGACACATTGTGGCGACATACCTCATTGAGGTAGGCTCCAGAGCCTGGGTCCAGCTCTCTCAAAGCATTCAGCTTGCTGTATGTCATGTCATCTAAAATCTGCTTGACTTGAGCCTTGGCCAAGGAATCGTCCCAGGTCTTGGTTGTGATGAGATGGATGGCGGCGTCGCGCCAGGCTGGGTTCAAGGCGTTGTCTACAGGCTTCTTGCTAATTGTCATGGTGCCAGATAACGATGGGTTTGGCGTTCCGTCCTAAAATTGTGTGTGTAAGGAAGTCGCTCAAATTATTTTCATGGAAGAGTGGTGCTCACAGATGGCGCCACAGCAGCCGGGCCAATCTTCTCAAGTGTCTGCGCAAACAAAGTCTGGTTATCCCCCATCAATACTCCTCGCGATATAAGCCGTGACGACGCAATGCTAGTCACTGTACCGACATGCTCTGTCGATGGCAGAGCTTGCACGAGGCTATCAAATGTTGGTATGTAAAGAGAAAAGGTCGAGGAAGTCACTGTATCGTTCGCCGCGGCAAGCAATGCTTGCACAGGGGCAGTTATGCGCTCAGCTGTCCCATTCGTCGCATTCCATAAGAAGAACGAGCCGCCAAGAGTCAAGGTATCTGCGGCCGGAGGCCCAATAAGGCTGTAATACCCATGGAAACCTTGATCCTGGAGCTGCGGTAGCAGTGTGTGAACTCGTGCTATCAGATTATACCAGGCGCTGGCTGAGGTGCCATTCTTAGCAGCGATGCTGAGTCCCCAGAGAGTAACGCTCGGCATCGGGTATGCCATAACAGTGAGACTTAGAATGATGCCAAAAGTGCCGCCTCCACCACCTCGAATGGCCCAGAAGATGTCCGCGTTTTTGCAAGCGTTAGCAGTGAGAAGTGTTCCATTGGGTGTGATGATCGTGGCCTCCAGAATGTTGTCAGCACCCATGCCATAAACTCCGGTCATGAAGCCGTGGCCGCCTCCTGTGGCCCATCCAACGACGCCAACATCCTATTCAAGATGATCAGCATTGGGCAAATAATTCTAGGTCGGATGGCTGAGCATGCCTTGTTTGTTCCACCAACACCGATTGCGTTGTGGGCTGCCATTGCCTCGAAAAGTTCACCGTCCTGCATGCCGGCACCGATGGTGGCTGCCAGCTGTGTCCCTATAGTATTACAAGACTTGAAGTTATCGTGAAATTGGAATTGCTTCAAATTGTGAGTCCAGATTCTATTGCACGTTTTAGACCTGCTTTCTTCTCTTAACTTAGATCAGAGTTACGTACGATAAACTCCCATAGGCAGTATTCCTATTCGGTTGATATCAGCCCTGTTTCTAGAGACTCGTGATGTGAGCGGCCTTACCTTCCAGATCCGTTATGGCCCGTGTTTTTGATGTTTAATCGCACATTCCACTTCTTAGCAAACTTCAACGCTACTTGCACATCGTTCGCTTCGGTAGTATTGACAACATAGACAGGATACGCGCCAATAGAGCAGCCAGTCTCTCCTGCGTTGGGATCGCCCGCCACGCTGGTCCCATTTGGGTAGATTGGATTACAGCTGTTGTTTGCCCAGACTGGTGAATCGATACTGATGGGATCAGATGAGTGGAAGGCAGAGGAGTTCCAACTTGCTAAGACGAGGTTGCAAGCTTCTGCATTGTAGTTGGGTTGAGCGGGGTAGCAGACGGATCCTGGAGGTACGGAGCGGATAAGATGTCCAGAAATTGTATCGTTGAGGGAATCCCACTCGGATATTGAGGGCCAGCATGCTTCAGAGGGCGACTATTTTTGCTAGGTCAGTCTACAGATTAGGGCGGGCATGTACCAGCACTCACGCATTTGCAGTCCTGTGCAGCAACCAAGTTCGTCATTAGGGCCACTGCACCAAGCACGTAGGGAGACCCCATTTTAATAAGAAAAGTCATGGTTATTGACAGTAGGTGTTTGAAAAGCAGCAAACCGGGCGGGAATGTTGAGTATTATATAGCTTCTGGTCATTTTGCTGATGTTCGATGAAAACGTAAGTGTGGAGAGCTTTTCGCGTATTAGGAAATATTAAGGTTGAGATGACGAAGGATATCTTTCCCAATGATGCACAGCCTACCAGTATTCAACAAGGTATAACGGCAAGAACATCGCCAATCGTCGGTATTCGATATTCTCCGAGATCATTCTTTCCCGCTGCGCGATAGAATGCAAACGACGATACGGGGTCGCCCCTGAACTGCAAAGCATTAGCGGGGCTGAAAACCTTGCGTTTTACGAACCCGAGCAACATTTCCTTTTCTAGCTATGGGAATACGCAAATAGTCTAGAATAACCCACAGCTGTCCTATACAAGATGTATGAAGGCGACAGTTTTAAAATTACATTTACAAATAAGTATCTCTTCCTATTTATTCTTGACCAGTTTTAGTACATTTTTTCTCTTATTTTTCCTAAGAATTTCCTTGATCGAAGCTTCATTTCGACCTAGTAACAGCAAAATTAATCGCTAATATCTTTTCATCTCATCTGCAGCCTAAAACGAAGAGTAGCTCTGCTCAGCCCTGTCATGAATACTGGGAATGGTCCTTTCGGACCTATTGTTAATGGCACCCAGATCGTCTTCTTTGAATATCGTCCGAACAAATCTGGAGGCTATACTTTCACTGCTCTTTTCGCATTTGCTTCTGTCGGCCATCTGATCTATCTCATCTGGCGTCGGGCATGGTTCTTCATTCCCTTTCTTCTTGGCGGCATAAGTAAGACTCTTTATATGAATTTTTTTTTTACAACGTCTCTAATGATCTGTTTCCAGCCGAGACCTTTGGCTACTACGGTCGTGCAATGGCTTCTGACAACCCCGAAAAAGTTGGTCCATTTATCATACAAAACCTCCTCATTCTCGTCGCAACCCCCTTCCTCGCTGCCAGCGTCTACATGAGCTTAGGACGAATCATCATCGCCCTCGACGCTCAATGTCACTCCATAATCGACATTCGCTGGATGACAAAGACATACGTCCTCATTGATTTTGGTTGTATCGTTAGCCAGTTCATAGGTGCTTCCTTGCCAGCTTCGGGAGATCCAGCGAGTATCAAGAATGACAGAATCATTTCTGCTCAGTGGGCTAATTACGTAGGTCATCGCTACTTGCTTGATGGTAGGGACGGTTAAAAGAGCTACGGGCGGGTTGCTGGGATGGAGTTGCCGCTTCGTCATGGAAGGCCGGATTGAGGGATGCGTACGTATATCCTGGTACAGATTATATTAAGGTTACGGTTACTTCTTGAATCGTCAGTCATAAACTTTACATAGAATCCATAAACGTGCTTATGGTTGCACTGCTAGACACAGCAAGTGATGCGCCAAGTATATTCCCCACCAATCAAATCCATTGAGATCAGTCTCTAGCCATTCGTGTGGATCCAATTTATTGCAATGGGTGCCGGTGTGACATTAAATTGGTTGCTGTAGACATACACAAATAGCTAACCTAGGGCAAGAGAAAGAGTCATGGAATCACTAGTGATCTGTTCATCTATAACGTTGTGTGGAAGTGAAACGCGTGTTGAAATGCTTGTCATGTTAAGCCGCTATGCGACTTCCGCATTTAGCCAAGCCGAAAAGCGATCCGAAATACGCTCCCAAAGCGGTAATAGTTCAACCGCAAATACGGAGGTGCCAAGCTCATGCGCTAAGCAAGCAGCCACGCGTACATACTTTCCCTTCCATCGCTAGGTATCTTCACATCCACTCATAAGAAAAGCCTTGAGCCCGAAGCTGCACCTCACATTACGCATTTGCGGATTGTCGTACTCATCCTTTTCTGTCGTGTAGTATCATTCTTTTAGCATGGTGTTTCCCGGTCAAGCCAAACGGGGCCTGCGAACGCATCGGAAATCGCGTCTTGGATGCCAGCCATGCAAGCAGCGCAAAATCAAATGCGACGAAAGCAAACCGGTCCGCACTAGTTGCATGCGCAGGGAGATCGAGTGCAAGTTTCTCCCACGTAGACCAAGAGAAGAGCTAGGATCGGGCTCAGGCGAGGGAGAAGAGTGGTTGGCATTCGCCAGCGGCTCTGCTAACCACACACTCGACCCGGAAACCGCCCCAGCACAAGGTAGAGGAAGGGACCGACGCGATCTGCGCTTCGTTTCATCGAATTATAGCTTGAAGGCCGAGCTGGCATGTACGAACCTCGAGAGCAATCAGATGCCCAGCGACTTTTCTGGGGGGTCCCAAGCGAGCAGAACATGCAGACTATGTCTGACCGGATAGAGACGCTAGAGAAGACTATCTAATAACTTACACCGATGCAACTGCTAGAGGCCCTGACGTATGCTGATATGGAATTGCTGTACTACTACTTCGTCCTAACTGGCTAGTCCTCCTGGGAGATGTAGACGCTCGAGATTGGCTTCCGGTAACCGCATATCTTGTATCTTATACTTGGCTTTGTTTTTGCTGTATTCGAAGCGGATCGGTTAAAGGGGAGGCGTCTTCTGACCTAAATAGTTAGGTGTGAACGGAGATGGGAGGGTTTACTTTTCGGCGTGTCGTAGCTTGACCTGTAGGTAGATTGCTATTGTCTAGTCTAATGATAGAAACCGGGATAGTAGATATAATGAGAGGACGAGAGGGTGCTGTATTAAGAAATACAAAAGATCCCGATATCGGCACGCTCTGGCTCTCTTGTAGACTCGGAGGCCGCACAAAGGGTTTATATGTGCCAGCGCGTGAATCCCTATAATTAAGGAGCTCTAAGATGTTAACTTTTTAGTGGCTATCGTATCTTCGACTGCCTGAGCTAGAGTTTTACCACGGTACTGCGAAAGACTGGCGCTGTAGGAGACGAGACGAGGTGGAACTCCGGATGAGTCGTTCTCTAAACTGAATATGGGTAATTAAGGTAAATTGAACGAAAAGACTTCGATACTGATAGTATAAGGCGATGTGCGGCACGGTCTCCGACACGGTCGCTTAATGGTAGTAGTTTAGTGTTCGCGGCGATATATCGCAAGATTTGTATGAAGATCTTAGTAGGTTTAAGCAGTTGTGTTGCGGTGGAATCTACTATTATTTTTATATTTTACTCAGTGTGAGAAATGATTAGATTAGATTAGATTAATGGCCATTAATCTAAATCTAATCAAGTCAAATTTCAATTAATTAAATTCTAATCAAATCTAATCTGATTAATTGATTATTAATTGATTAATTTGATTAATATAAGAGCCGTATCCTAAAGCGGTATAGTCTGGTAAACTATACCTAAAATAGGCTAACGTATACTAAAAATAAAGGTTACTAAGCTTTACTAAGGCTTCCTAAAGCGAAATCGATGATTTTCTAACATAAATTAATCTTATTACTTAATTAAAAAGGCATATATATGTTAATAAGAATAATATATAGTTTATTAAAATCTAAGAATTATTTAAAAGTCAAAAGTACTCGTCGGTTTCCTAATTTTTTTGTTTTTTTTCCGACCTACGCCAGTAGGTCGGTACCACTAACTTCGACATACCAGCAACTTCGACACGACGACTTAATCAAGGAATAACTTTTTTTACTACTAATACAATCGACTTAAAAGTTGCACCATTAAATCCGGAATAAAATTCTATATAAATTACACTTTAGATAGCGTCATTTAATTCACGTAATATGTTGTAACTAAATGGACTAAGCCAAAATTTAAGGTCCCGCGGGGTAAAAAACACAGAAAATATCAACTTCTACGTCTAACTTCTCAACCCCTTTATGAATTTTAGTAAAAAAGATCCATGGGATATACTAATTAGACCTATTCTAATCGATTCCGAGATTTATATAACTATCGCACAACGTTTAGTGGTAGAAATGAAGTGGTTTCGTCAAAAATATAAGTTTCGGGTATCCTCGCTTATGTAATCTAATATCTAACACTAACTCAAACCTGTTAATAAACTATAGGACGTCCCGAGGTGCCAAGACCTGCCAAATCTGCACCCGAAATCTATATTCAGTTCAAAACAACGTATAATTAATTAGCCCTAGCCCTAATACACTCGTGTGATAGTTATACTTTCGGCTACGGGGCATTTTTCTATAAAAAATTTAAGTTAAACGGATTAGAATTGGATTTTTAAAGTAATTAAATGAGCTGAAAAGGCCATGTCGAAGTTGCTGGTATGTCGAAGTTGGTGGTTCCGACCTACGCCAGTAGGTCGGAAAAAAAACCAAAAAATCAGGAAACCGACGAGTAGAATATATTATTAATAATTAATTAATTTATAAGCAAGTCAAAGTATTTGTTATAACGGTTGGGAGCACCTAGAGCCTCATTTCCGGTACGTCAATTAACTGAGCTTTATAAAGATTAATTGGCCCCATGGCGCTCCCCCTTTGTATATAAAGCTCTTCTCTCCTTACCTTCTTTCTTACCTAATTGTAGATTCTAAGAGATACTTGTTATCTTTATATGTCGTGTATTGACATGTGAGGCCGTTATTACACGTGATTGCTATCTTTACAAAGCAAGTGTCACAGGGAGTTATTAAAGAGAAAGAAGAAGAAGACGATATAAGAGAAGAAGTTAAAAATATAGAAAATAATAACTTATTTTATCTTAAATAAGTTGGTTAGTTAGTTTATAAGTTAGTTTGTTCGTTAATTTGTTAGTTAGTTTATTAGTTACTTGTTTAATTGCTTAATTATTTAGTTCATTATTTCTTAGTAGTATTGCAAATATATATATTTAATATTATTATAAGTTAGTCATTAATCAGATTAATCTAAATTAATCTAGATTAATTAATCTAATTCTAATCTAATCAAATCAATTAATCTGATTATTAATCGATTAGCTTGATTAATTTTGCTCACGCTGATTTTACTAGATGTTCGCGTAGTCGAAACTTTAGGTTAACTATAAAGTACGCGCGACGTTAGAATTCGTCCTAAAGTTTCTGCGTAGGTGTTTTATGACTGCATTATCCACAAGATTCTTCAAGCTCATCGAAACCAGCAAACTTGAAATCGCCTTTTATCTTCTTCTTCTTGGAAATCGCAAAGGTATCTTCTGCATAATATAAGATTATAGCTTAATTACTTGGTAGCTCGCATACAAACCCAGTAACTCGCATAAAGCTCCGACTTCCGTGTTTTGAAGCCTCGGAAGCTTTGGTTTCCGGTAAGAGATTATTTCAGCTTGTAGCTCGCAAGTAAACACCTAATTAAAGTATATAAGCGAATACAAAAGTAATTAGCTAGAGTAGTTATATAGACCTAGAAATCCCCCGTACAATAGAATCATCATTCATACCAAGTATCACTTCTTTTCATATAATATCTCGCAGGTGTAAGCGACTCTCCTATATCGAAGTTGGAGCTAACGAGCAGAGGCTACTATTGTGTTGGTGTATTGTTTCTTATATAAGTATATTCACAAAACATAACAAAGGTTTATTCTCGATTTCCTCTAGCGGCGCAGCACTATCTATTGCCTCGCGTATAAAACCGTTTATTAGCACGGCAAGGGGCGCTAAGAGAGTTTCTATAACAGCAGTATAAATCGTGAATAGCTTGCGGTTAGGGCTATTTAGGCCTACGAGGATTTGAAATGTACGAAACGAATCAAAGAAAAAAAATGATTAATAAATAATTATAAGACTATCACTAAATAAACTATATAGACTGAGATAATTAGTTGCTAAAGATGTACTAGATAACGCTTCTCCTTTACGTTTGCTTTTGCGGCCGACCTCGAGGTTTCTTCCTTTACTAGCTACTTAATACTTTAGCTTTTACACTCGCTTTCTGCTTAGTCTTTGATCTTAGTCTGCCTCGCCTATTATTAACCCCGCGTTATGCTCGAATGCTCGCCTCGAACTTATTTACTAATTCCTTTGCATAACTTAGTAAGTGCATACGTAGTAATGTAAGGTACTAATTCATTAAGTAATACGAAACATTATTAAAGTTCTGTTTACTAATAATCTCACAAACGTCCTAATCCGAGTTAATATTAGTAACTATTAAGTAAACTTTAAGTTTTATTAAAGAAGTGACTTTAAAGGCAAGGGTACTTTTAGAAGAGCTAGTAAGTCTGGGGTCGAGAGAAATACTAAGCATCTTATTATCCTTTTTACTATCTTAGTTAACTACTAATAGTATCCTAAATAACTACGATAAGTTATTATAGTAGATTATCTCGCGACCTTATAAAGTAAAAACCTTCCGCTACTTAGAGCAGATGCCGTCCGCTCTTAGCTCGCCGGAATCGCTAATAAGATCATTACTACCTTTCTTATTATCGTTACGAGGAAGTAGTAATGTGATAAGATTACCTAAGGTAGAGGTAGAGGTAAAAGTGGAGGAAGGAGAGTTAAACCTTTGTTGTTTAATAGTCTAATAAGACGTGGTTTTACTAATAGTATTACTACTATTCCTATGCTCGTAAATTATACGAGTGGAAAGTATAAGTAGGTGCTTTATATTAAAGGTACTATAGCCTAGTTACTTACCTTCTATAAAGGAACGAGCATATCCGGGACCGAGATTATTATACTTTTCTAACACATCATCGTATTATAATATAATTAGTTTATTTGTAATCTCGTAAGTAAAGATTCTGTGTATTCTACTCAAGGAACTCAGCTCGCTTATTGTAGGCACTATTAGCTCGAGATACACGAGATCCAAGAAGAATATCATTTAGACCTTAATTATTACCTTGTCTTATAGTGCTCTTTATAACTGGTCGCTCTTCCGCCGATTCGAGCTTATCGTTTAATAATAGTAATCGTGTTAAAGATAAAAATTCAATGTTGATATTATTATCAAACCTACCCTCTTTGTTATTAAGGCTGTTATATAATTAGATAAGTAAAGTAGTTGTGTTAGGACTTTCTTTTAAACATATGCCTTGAGTTCTTACTAAATTATCCTTAGAAACCTGTATACCTTAGACTATGGCTACGTTATTTTTAATAGCCTACTAATACTAGTTATTATCGTCTAGCGCTCTTCTTAACGCTAACGACGCTTTAACTAATACGCTACTTGATTCGGTCGCTAAATTCTTATTAAATTTAGACGAGGATTTCCGAATACTCGTTTTTAATAGTAGTTTCAGATCGTAATGTATAAGATTATATAACTTAACTACCTCGCTTAAACTCGCTTACATACCTAGTAAAGCTTATTCTAGGCTTAAATTAGCCGGAAATAGCTTAAAACAAGCCACATACGTCTGATACAAAGCTCCGACTTCCACAGGTTACAGCTATGAAATCCAAGGCTTCTGATACACGGCTTTCCTAGGCTAAAACAATGGTTGTACGAAGCTCCGGGCTTTGCGTCTCAAACTACTGGAAGCAACTGTATTCGGTAAAGACTCGTTTAAGCTCGTTTGAGCTTACATTTACTTAATTCGGCTACTTAAGCGAATACACACGTGATAAGCTAGAGTAGTTATATAGACCTAGAAATCCCCTCTACAATAAAATCATCATTCACACCAAATCTCTTCTTTTCAATATAGTATTATATATATTTAGGTACAAGGTTTTATAATAAGTAAGAATTAAATGAGTTCTTGATTAGTATATTTGCTTGTATATATTAAAGTTGACTTTTTCGAAGATTAATAAGCCGTTTAAAATAGCGTTTGCAAATAAAGATTTAGTATTAGTCCCAAAATAATGTATGGCTTACTTTTTCTAATTTTAGCCGGCGGAAGTCGTAGTTGAGGAGCCCGAAAGGGCTTTCGTTTACTTATAGCTTATTTACAACCCAGTTGGTAACAGCTTAGGCTTAAAGACGGAAATGGAAAACGTTCATATTAAGATTTTAAAGTTTAAAGGGATATATATAAATAAGTCTCTTAAATACAATTCCCTTACATATTTATTAATAAAATTAATTACTAACTTAAAGTTGTTATTTATGAATAACATAATTATAATTACTCTTAATTTCATGTAATAATTTAATAATTTAATAATTTAATAATTTAATAATTTAATAATTTAATAATTTAATAATTTAATAATTTAATAATTTAATAATTTAATAAT
>MU270693.1:0-20597 GCA_021432625.1 Leptodontidium sp. 2 PMI_412 | reverse complement strand
TAATAATTTAATAATTTAATAATTTAATAATTTAATAATTTAATAATTTAATAATTTAATAATTTAATAATTTAATAATTTAATAATTTAATAATAGGAGGCTTTTAAAGATTATAAAATGTTTTACGCTTTCTGAAATATGTTACGGCTGGCAATAGGTTGATACGGCGAGTAGACTCTAGCTTCGTATTTGGGCCTAAAGCTACGCTCAGAATCGAGAAAAAAAGACAAGGAGGAAAGGGGAGCTCTCTGTAAGAGAAAGCCCTAGTATAAATACACGGGGGCTCTCCTAACCCCTCCTAATGAGGCCTAGCGTAGTCGAGCGCTATTCACATTAATATGTCGCATGCTCGCTACTTAGTCTTCCCAATTGGGCTTAGCGCAGTCGACTGCCAATCGACTGGCTATTCCCTCCTAGGCCATTCACCAGTAAGTCGCCAGGCTAAGGTCGTAACAAAATACCTAGCTTTATTAGTAAAATGTATTGCCCGTGGACTCCTTAAGGACGGCTTAAAGCTGCTTAAGCCGCCCAGGTGATGCCGCTGAGGCGAGGGTAATTCACGCCTAAGTAGAAGCGGCATGGTTTTTTAACTAGTCTTGGAACGAAGACAAGATAAGTTGTGCTCTACTACCAAGGAATATAAGTTTCTTTAGGGGCATTCATTGGGGGTTTGAAGCATGGTCTTCCTGTACTGGCTTTACTTACACAAATCGTGGACTTGCGAGAAATACCTATCCACCGTACCTCCTCCCCCTGCATAGCACACCCGTGACCGCTGCTCCGACGATACGGAGGTGAGGACCGGAGCCACAACTACGACCACGACCATAGGAATAATCACACTAACCATTACTAAAGTATACGTGTTTTGAAATATCCACATTATTCGGAAGCAGTTGGCATTCGTCTTTCCTGGCGCGCCCGCAGATTAACAACGTTCAAGGAATCCTTTGTTTGTTGTCCAGATTTAACCACACATTTAATAACTTGCATGTATGCACGTACTTATTACGCCTTCCCTCACTGTCTATTGCATTATATCTTTTATATTCATCCGCACTACATATATTCCTTTGTCATGTTTTCGCTGGCTATTATTTAATCGGAAAAACTTTAGGAGTAGCGAAACGAAGACGTGTAAAAGCTTAGTCATATTTTTTTTTAACACATCTTCGCTTCAGTGCCGCCAAGTCTTCACACATCTTCGCACGCTTCAGTCAGATGCCCCCGAAATCCTGTTCTCGTTTCCTCACCTATTTAAGCTAATACCCTGAACTGGGTTTGCGCCTGTTCTCACTTCTCCATGCTTAATCTTCTTTACCGTTCATTGGTTCCTTAGTCTAGAGTTCTAGTATTAATTGGTACCTCTGGGTTGTTCGTTCATTCACGCAAGCCAAGCAGAGGATACTCTGTAGACAAATGTTTTATCGCATCTTATCTTATCATATCGCGTCCCTTCCGGATGCCCTTCGCTCGTTCCTCAAAACTCCAAACCAAAACAACACAGTACACAACATACCGCGATACCACTACCACCACACTACATTCTACACTCTACCCTCATCCACACGCCCCTCCACACGGCTCCCTCCTCTTCGAATGATGCATTATGCCGACAGCGACAAGAAGCAGCGGCGCAAACGCAGCAGCACGAGGACAGGAACAGGAACAGGAAGAGGCGAAGGCAGAGGGATAACACAAGCAGGAAGAGGAGCAGGAAGAGGAAGACACAATAACAGCACCTCGTTTTCAGTAATTGATTGAATGATTGCGCAACACCGCGCACGCATTAGTGGAACACGCCGTCGAACTCTTGGAACGCCCTCCATACCCTCTACAATAACACCGCATTTACATCCATCACCACCACTACCTTACCTACCAAACCATCTCTCACCTCCTCCTTCAGAGACCGGGCGACATCGAAATCACCTACCAGTCCCGGTCTCTCTCGAAACTTCCTCCTTCAAGTCTGACGACTCGCGTTCGGCGACGACTGCGACCGGCTGCAAAGGCACAAGAAGACCAATCTGCGAAATTTGTGCGAGCACTGGCATCTATCGGATTTCGATATATACTTGTACGTTGGGCCAAACATTGTCAACTCCCGTACTGCAACAGCGGATCTGCTTGCGGTATCGAGGTTCTATGATGATGATGTCGAAAAGACTATGGCGGCTGTTCAGAAGCAAAGGAGGCTCAGAGCGGTGCATAAAACGAGGACGACAATTGCGGACTTGAGCATCTACATACCTGGAGATTTCCGACTGGCAAAGCATGCTGAAGCAAGGGCACCAAAGGCCAAGGATGTCAATCCGAGAAAAACTGCGGAGAAGGGCGAGAGTGTACTGGATACTCAGAGGGATTCCGCGACGGAAATGCGGGATACTGGGAATGAGGGCATGGGCGATGCGTTCGGGCAAAGCAAGGGTCATATGGAGAGGACGCATACTGGGACTGTAGGAGATGATGGACAGACATCTATGGACTTCTCGAGGGGGGCTGATGGGTGTGTTGAGACTGTGCTACGCAAGATGAATGATGCAAAAAGCAATGATGGCCAAGAGGGGGAGATATCTGCTGGAGGCATGGGCGGATGATATACATGCAGACTTCGAGGACGGTGGTGCTTCTCTAGACAATAGCAACAAATGCACTCTGGCAACAAAATTAGCAGACCAGAACGGACCAGGTCTCCCCGGAAGTGTTAATACAAGTCCTCCAACATACAAATCAGTTCGTGAATCTTTCTCTACCCCTTCACACCATACTCCACGAGAGCAGCAGCTTGGTCAGTCACCCAAGTCAGTTGAACTTCCACGTCGTTATCATGCCGAATCTCCCACAAAGGAACACCTACAGCCTGGGATACTTCTCACACATCCAAAGCAAAACGTCCATCGTCTGAAGCACCGGAAACGCCACACAAAATACCAGTTGCTTACAACAACACAACAAACCACAGCTTGGCATCACCAGAACTCGGCGTACCAGAATTTCCTCCAAGTCTTCCACGCCCTATATCTCCGCCCAATATACTTGACTTCACATCGCCTCAACCAAACACAGTGGTCACGAAAGCAGCCCTTCTCATAGCAACCGCACAACAGAATCACCATGTCCCGCCACACATCACAGAGCCTCTGCGAGTCAACGAACCCCATCCGCAATCAGCATATCATCCACATCAACACTAGTACATGCTAAACAAAAGGATGCGCCCTGCCTCATATCGCTAGCAAGAGCGGTTTGTCTAAAAGACATCAAGACGCTTAATGACCAGGAGTAAATTAATAACGAGGTAATCAATTACTTCGCGTGGTTTCTTTAGAAGGATTATACATCAAAGTGGAATGACTTTATCAGCAATTCGTTTTTCTATGAGAGTATCGTCAAGGCAATCCAGGCTGGAACAGTTCGGGATTTCCTGGCACGCCATTCTACCAGGAAACCTTCGACCTTCACAGTGGAACATTACATCATTCCAATCAATCAAAACGGAAACCATTGGGTCCTTGTTGTTCTGTCGTATTTGGGGCGCCAAGGTGGAAGGAAGCCAACGATCCTGATCCTCGGCTCCTTAGACACGAAAGGCAAAGTAATCAACAAATTGTTGTTCATGACCATGCAGAAGCTTATTGCTGAAGCTGCTATGAGGAGCACAGCTTTGGAACTAGAATGTCTCCAAGAAGAGAAATTCCGAAAACAGAATAATTTCTACGATTATGGGGTTTTCCTATTATTGTTCTTAGAACTTTTCCTTGCCGATCCTTTTCAGTTCTTATAAAACACCCACAACAAATCATTCATCGAGCTAGGAATACTTCAATAGTAAGAAAGCTTTTCCGCGAGAAGATTCAAAAGGACTTTGACAACGCTCTCGCTAGTTCAAGTGGTAATATGGGTAATGATAATCCGAACCTGGATTCAACGCCAAAACCCCCATCTAATACACCGACCACAAAGACGACTTCACTGAAGGCACCACCACCTGCCCTCTGGCATCCCTTTCACTAGAGATAGATTTGGCAGAACTACCGCACCAGCAAAACCTCATCCCGACGCGCCTTCAAACACTGGCTGCCACAGCATCAGCGTTACGATCGCCGTCAAACTCACCTTTTCCTGCGATCAGTCCGCAGGTAAAAGCAACGCCTCCTGTGACGTGTCTTACACTAGTCAACTCCACTAGTAACATCACATACGCCAGTACAACACAAGGAAGGGTCGATTTCAGGACAAGCGCCGCCTGTGTCAGTATCTGAGGGGGTGATTTCTTCTGCTAAGGAAACCAACAATCTAGCAGGGTCACATCTGTCAACTCCAGTTGCAAAGATT
This sequence comes from Leptodontidium sp. 2 PMI_412, assembly GCA_021432625.1. Classification (NCBI taxonomy): domain Eukaryota; kingdom Fungi; phylum Ascomycota; class Leotiomycetes; order Helotiales; family Leptodontidiaceae; genus Leptodontidium; species Leptodontidium sp. 2 PMI_412. The sequence goes on along the minus strand of MU270693.1, from coordinate 16,258 downwards.
CACTCGAGATCTCGTCTCCATCTCTGGTTAGCCACCGTTACTGTCCGAGGCACAAGGCCATCATCGTATTGACGTCCAGATCGAAGTACAACCAAGACAGAGAGATCCCATACCAGGCAAAGGGTACTCGACTACCCAAAATCATCCGCCGCTTATCCCCGCGTTGGTTGACTAAAAATCTGGGCAGTAGGGGGAGAGCATACCAACATACCCGACACGCCCTATCCGACGCCTCACACAGAAGACAATTCCTCGCTGCCACTGCCATTAACAACGAAACGCAAAGCCAGCAACTCCACTTCGCCATCGGATTTCCTACGATTAGCCCAATCCCCTTCCATCAAGCACAGCAAGACAGCATCAACTATGCTCACGATATCTAGCATTGCGAACCAGTCTTCATTTACCAATCATCCCGCAACGAAGCCCTCCAAAAACTCGAGACATTACACAGTTCGCTGAACCAGGCTTTGGAAAATGCAAAGGAAACCCTAGGTAGGTCTGCAGATGGAGAACGTCAAGGGTGAGATTGCGAGATTGAAGCAGAGCATCGGAGAAGTTGAAGCCAAGTATTCCAGCTTCGCCGTAGCACTAGCACTCGATCGCGAAACCCGGACTGCGAAAGCCCTGAAGAAATCCATTTTCACCCTCGTCGGATTGCTTTCTTTCTTATCTATGTAATAGTAAGGTACCTAAGCGGGATTGGGAAAGGTGAAGGAGCATTGTGCGGGTTTGGAAGAGCAGCTCCAGCCGATCTATGAACAGTCTGTCGAGCTTAGAGAGAGGCTGGAAGGCAGGGAGGGAAGAGAGGGAGGGTGATATGGCTGCAAGGGGAGGATGCGGCGAGAGGATATAATGAGAAGGTAGAAGGAAGATACGCGTCGGATGAGAGATAATATTATAAGTTAGATGGAGTTGTGAAGGGTTTATGGAGGAGCAGCAGAGTGCATTTTAAAGGATGACTAATAGGAGGACAGAGGGGTAAGGCTTGATTTCCTCAAGGCAGTGAGTGTGAGAGTTTGTACCATTAGTGAGATACTTACATCAACATCAATGGATTGTTTTCAGATAATAAAGAGTAAAGTTCAGAGCATGCTTTTCGCAGCGTTCAGGTACAGTACCACCATACCTAGCTTGATAGAAGAACAGAACTGCGCCAAAGCATGGCATGGCAGGGTTTCCGTTTTGGATGATTAATCATTAAATTTCAGAGAGAACAACAAGACACATGTATGAAAAGCACTTCTTTTTTTAGATCTTGAGGAAAACATTCAAGGCATTCATTCTTTCGACGCTCACTCAACAGCAGGAAACGGTAACCCATATTTTTGATAAATCTGCGCTCTATCTTTCCCACGCCCGTTTTTAGATTCTAGTGAACTTTCCTGGATCTTCAGCTTCATCCCACGCCCAAGTTAGTGAGACGACACGGCCAGGTTTGAGATGTAGCGAACTACTCGATGATAATCCCGAGACATCATCGCTTTTGCCCTCCTCCCCAGAGGACAAGGACTCCCTAGTGAATTTCAATAGCCCCGAGTCCACAAAGTCCCAGTTGAACATCATTTCTCCCAGCCACTGATCCCTGGTCCGGGGGAAGAAGCTCAACACATCGTCGCAATACCACTCTAATCGCTGGGCTGATTCCAACACACCATTAAAAACCAGCTGCAACTCGACCAGCCCTGATTGTTGTTGTTGTTGTCGTGTATCATCCTTGTGCGAACAACACCCCTGTCCGTTAACCACCGCGCCAGCGCCGTCTTGGAGATTTCCTGCAGCCCGTAACCTTACTCCAGCGGCACCTACGATGGAAATCTCCAAGGTAGTCCCAAGCCCTTCGTATACACCAACGTAGTCGAGAAGGCAGACGTTGCTGCCTGGGTAGGACTCTGTTGTCTGTCTTCCAGCTTCCCAATCACGTAGCATTTTCTGGTATTGATTACGGCGAGCTTGTGCCTCGAGTTCAGCCATGGCGAGGAAGTCGACGTCGGCGTCGACTTGACGACTACTATTTGGGGCCGGGGCCGGAGCCGGAGCACAGAAGAGGCTTTGTGCCAGTATCTTGGCCGTCCAATCTGCAGCATCGCCGTCCGACGCAGCATTTGCACAAGCAACGATCACGGTCTGCGTGTTGGGGAAGGTGTATATCACAGCCGTTGAGCCGTTCATGACGCCGTTGGTTTGGAGTATCCGAGTGGGAGTGGGAGCTGCTTGGCCGTCGCCGTCGCCGTCGTCGTGAAAGTCCAGAATAGGAGGAGGACAGTCCCCCGAGCAGCAATTGAAGCTTAAGATGCCCAGCCGATCAGTCGGCATCTGAGCCCGCGCCCAGCCCATATGATAGTACCATTGCTGTGGCCCTTGGTCCCATGAGTCGCGATCTTGAATGAGTGTCGCGATCTTGAATGAGTGTCGCGATCTTGAATGAGTGTCGCGATCTTGAATGAGTGTGGTGATCATCGAGAGAGGAGGCGGTGGTTGAGGAGAGATCATGGCTGCGCCCCAGCGGAGGAGGTCCGAAACACTGCTTCGCATTCCCATGGGTGCTAGAAAGGTTGTTCGATGCTCATCAGTTGTGTTGTCACACATCAGTCTGCTGTAGGTCCCATCTTGGAGCTTCGCATAGGGAAAGGCCACATTCTGGACATTCTGGTCTGGGGGGTTCCTCACAGTATTGTCGATATCCTCCTGACCTTGATCTCCAACAAATGTATCATCTCCTCTTCCTCTTTTACAGCCGCCTCGGTCGTCTTCCTCTCGACCTGTGCCTGTCCCCGCGCGTAGATCACACCCTTCAGCTTTGAACACTGCTGTGCGATGAAGGCAAAGAGGATTCAAAAGCTGCTCCTGCACCAGGTCCGCGAAGCGACAGCCATAAACATTCTGCAGCGCCAGCGCAACCAGACCGTAGCCCAGATTGCTGTATGTCCAGCGGCCAAAACGACGTCCTTTCTTGTTCGTCGTCGGGATCTGATTGGCGAAGTTGACAAAGTCGGCTTCGCCCTGCAGAGCGGTGTCGCGAGGGCCGTTGATGACAGTGTTCGCAATAGTATCTGCAATATAATTGGTATTCCCCACTTCAGTGATATAGGACCGTTCTCAAAAATACGGAGTGATATTAGCCTAGAGATTCTAATATTCCAGTATATTAGTAGTATATTAGTGTACTAACTCGAGGTTAACGGGGTAGTTAGTAGGGTAGTTAGAGGGGTAAAATGAGGCTGAAGCCCTATAAATACAGGGGGCTAAAAGGTGGTTAGGAGCTTACTTGACACTTTCTCACCCTTAATGAAAATCTCCTTACTCTCTAACTAAATTTATTAGAGGTTAAGAGGCTATTGAACCTTTAAAAGAGGCTAGAGCCGTAAAATTGACTATTCGGATATAACCCAGCGATTCCCTTGGATTCCCTTATATACTTAGCCTTATTATATGTATCCTAGGCATTAGATATACCTTGTTTCTGGTAGTATTTCGTGTAATATTAAATGCCTAGGCATATATCAAAAGGATATAGAAATAAAGATATACGTCCATCCTATACTTCTTGACATCCACTTGCCCTTGAATATGTAATCTAGATATTGCATTGCCTGTTTTTGGCTAGGAAATTAGTGGTTTTATAAGCCTAGATTATACTTGAATTATTCTGGACATAAGGATATATATTAACTATATCCTTTGACTTGTCTTATCCCTTGTCTTTATGCCTTAGGCTTTAGAACTATTGATATTTAGGAGGGATAATAGCCCGATTTTAATGCCTAGATATCTTAAGAGAAGTAAGGTTATTTACGGATTCGTAGTTTAAATAGACGGATACTTAGTAAGTAAGTTTAAAAGCCCTAGATATAGAAATTAACTAGATTTACTCTTAAAAAGCAAGACATTTTAATGCCTAGATGCCGAAGATACGAGTAAAGGCATACTTACTTTAAAAGCCATATAAACCGCCAATATTCCTCGTATTAGATTAGCTATACCTTTAGCCATATTTCTAGCTATATCTTTAAGTACCTTACTGTCGCCCTATTATTTATTACCTCTTAAGCTGTCTTACTGTCGCTATGTCGTCGTCCTAGAGCTCTAATTCGTCTATTCTCTTTAATATTCCTTCTAAATCTTTATTAGAGTTTATTCCTAGTACTAAATTAAAGTAAGAAGAACCTATTTTAGAGATTAAGGAGATACTAAAGTAAGTCGTTAATCTAATAGAAAACGACGAAAATTAGTATACTCTTAGAGCTTAGTTTAGTTAGTAAATTAAATAGTAGTCCCCCGACGCCTCTTAGCCAAAGGACTCCTTCTCTTAAGACCCTATTAGCGCTATCTTAAATAATAAGAGTAATGCCTGTCAAGATGCTTTACTTATAAATTAAGTTCTCTTTTACTATCGTACCTCTTTTATATAGAACTATATATTAAACGTAGATCCTTAGCACATCTACTAAAACGACAACCTCCAAGTCAAATAGCGCTGTACTTATTATACTCGTCGATACTATAAGTTTAAAGGCACTAGAATTATTAGCTATTACTTTAAGAAGGAGTACTATATTAAGAAGGACTCACCTCACTAGGAAAAAAAGAAGCGCGCCCGCGGAGCTATTAAGAGTACTATAGACGCTATTACTTAGTCAGGAGGGTATAAGAAACGTCGAATACTTTGGTAGTTGGGGGAATAGTTGTAGCCAAGACTTCTAGAGAGTTCTTCGAGAACAGGGGAAATTGTCTAATAGGGTCTCCAAATTCCGAGCTTTATTCCCTACTTAGGTTAGAGCAGCATCCCCTGCAGTGACAACTATTACCCCTACTACGAAGTAGAGCCTGTCGAAGTCAAAGCTAAGTATATAGTCGATCCCCACGTCCTTGAGCTCTTAATAGTCCGCTAGTTTACCTCTAATTCTATTCCCCTCTTTACTATAAAGAGCGATAAATTCCGAGCTATAATGGCCTATGCGAACGGAGATATCGGAGCCTGGCTTCCCTCTAGCGGTAATACAATCAAAAACTAGATTATTCGTCACTTTGTCGCAGAGAAAGCTAAGAAGATATTGTTGATAACAAAGGCTCATTCCTTAATTTACGTCTCCTGCGATATAGCTGTTTCTTCTAATAGGCTACCTATTATAGTCTAAATGGCGCATTATATCGACGAGTCCAGTGATTTAATCGTCGCACCTTTAGCTATTAAAGAGATTTAAGGAAGCCACAACTAAGATAACCTTACAAAGCATTCAATAGAGGTATTAATAGAGTAAGGGATTACAGAGAGAATAAGTTATTAGGTTATAAATAATACTAGAGTCAACGATACTATATTACGGGGGATTTCGATTAGTAAGTTAAGGCTCTATTCTTACGCTCTAATTAGTAGTAGAACTACACCGCCTACTTTATGTAGTTAGATCCCGTACTACTTCTCGACTGAAGTTATCTGACTTCTCGACTTCTCACCCTCGCTGACTTCCCTCTCTCTTTATAGGACTATTTGACTAACTGCGAATCGATTACGACCCCGAAGAGCACTAATTACGTTACTATGGCTATATACTCAACTTAGTCGGCGACGCTTTTCTTTTTAAAACACAAGGCGACGCTCCCGTAGAATATAATAACGACTACTCCTCCTCCGACGCCCTCACCGAACTCGAATTTACCTTGTAGCAAAAGAAGGGTACTTGTTACGGCTGGCAAGAGGTTGATACGGCGAGTTGACTCTAGCTGTGTATTTGGGCCTCTAGCTACGCTCAGAATCGAGAAGAAAAGACAAGGAGGAAAGGAGGGCTCTCCGTAAGGGAGAGCTCGAGTATAAATACATGAAGGACCCTCCTAATGGGGCCTAGCGTAGTCGAGTGCCATTCACGTCAACATGTCGCATGCTCGCCACCTGGTCTTCCCTATTGGGCTTAGCGCCGTCGCATAGCCAGCGATGCTACGAGCCCGTGTCGGTTAGAATACGAGGCGCATCGTGGGTCGTAACATGTAGTATATAAACTACCCTAGAAGCTTTATAGCAAGGCTTATAAAGCTATTAGAATAAGGGAATAATACTATTAAAATATATAATAAATTTTAAGGTATAACTAAGGCCCTAAAAAACGAAAACAAACTCTTTTGTAAAGCAACGAATTAGAAATTATATATTAATCTATTAGGAGCTAAGTATAAGAACGATTTAAGGCCAATTTAAATATAATTAACTAGAATGTAAAGATATTAGTTTAATTTCGTTAACTTAACTTTATTAGCCTATTGAAGAGCTTTTTACAAAAGTTTACATATACTAAAAAGCTTAAAACACAACTAAAGACTATTACTTCTAAGGTTATTATTAATAATAAAAACTAATATAAAATACCCTTGAATTACAAAAGTAAATAAAATAATATCAAAAGATTCTTTAGACTACGAGCATTTAGGGTGATCTTAATAAAGCTTCTCATATATATAACTTCGACGAAAGAAGGATCAAAGTCGGTATTATACGTAAAAATAAAACGGTTCTATAAATTATCTCTAAAAGATCGTTAATAAGTAATAATAATTTAAGGAATATATACCAATAAATTACAAATACTAGGAATGCGTATTATAACCATTTCTTTATACTGAGAAAATTAGTTTAATAATTAAAAAAATTAAAGATGAGCTTATTAAAATCAGTGATTCTAGTTATACTAATAAGAAATTCGGCTTATATTAGCTTGCCTATTTTATTAAATACATCGGCCTTACAACTAATAAAGACACTCTATAGGTTATTCTTTTAATAAATGAATACTCTTTAAGTAACTTTAATGCCTTTAAAATTATATATAAAGAATATTACATTTAGTAAGTCCCCTTTACACTAAATAATATGTATTATATATAACCGGCTAATATAAAGTTCATTAATAAGATCAAAGGTGGACATAATAAAGCCAGATAATAATATATTAAGTTAAGAAAAACGTATTATAATATTATAAGCTTTATATAAGGCCTATTAAAAGTTTAGAAAAATTCTTTAAATAAAATTACTGTTAGAGTAGTTTCTTAACACTTAGTTTATAGCCCTTTAATAAGAAAAAAGCTATGGATTTTATATATATATATTTAAACTATCTATATTACCAAAACATATAATACCTTTTGTTAGTCCACAGGTCCTTACATAAGTATACTTCGGTCTAGAAAAGTGGGTGCGAGTCAAAGTCAGGGGTCAGAGCTTAGCCGGACTAGTTTCAGTGGAGATTCGGTAGGGTTTCGTAGTATATAGTTTAGCTCTCCTTGTACTCTCTTAGAATATATATAGATTTTGAACTATATATTTATTACTCTATTGTTATACTCGTATTAGAATATATTTACATATACGGCGTAGTATATAAACCGGTATTATACTAACACTAATTAGTAGTAAGCTTGTATTATTAACTTTACTATAAATAGAAAAGGTCTTAGGCTATAAAGCGAATTTTGGGCTTTAACTTAAAGAGTACTTAAGTGTATTTTCCTTAAAGGGCATTTTACTTTTTTTAGATTATAGAGGGAAAGTAACTTTTCTCTTGAGACTCGACTAGGATTATTACACGTTAGAAAAGAGTTATTATAACACGACAATTACTTTACGAAAATTGTCAAGTTAATATTCTTAAATCTAGAACTTTGGACCTTTAAGAAACCTATCCGGGAACGTACTAGATCACTTATAAATCGCATCCGATATAATAGCGGATACTTCAGACTATACCTTAGAGTTAGAATTAACTCCGGAAATTATTAATATTATAGTTACACTTAAGGAGAGAGTAAATCTTAATTTAGATTTCCTAGTAAACGTAATAATATATTCACGGAAGTTTAAGGAGGACTTCTATAACGAATACTTTAAGAGAAAGTTCCTTTTCTAAGACTTTTAAGAGTACTTTAAGGGTTAAATAGTAAATGAGTTTAAGTTAATTAAGATAGCGGAACGTACGTGTCTTAAGGACGACTTATAAGCCTTTGGCGTATTCGTACGACGTGTTAAGGGAACGAGAACAGTAGATACTCTAGCAAAAACAGTATAAGCTAAAGAAAATCTGTGGCTAAAGGACTAAATAAAGATGTAAATTCGGAACTACCCCGAATTAGTACTAAATTATATTTAGGAATTAGTCTCTCGCCTACTACTACTATTTCTAATAACACTTTAATAAAATTAATCCCCGATGTCTTTATAACACTAACTAAAGGTAGTTATTTATTCTATAGAGAAAGACACTCTTATAAAAGGGTTAAAAGTAAAGCTTACGGAGACGATTTAGTTATTAAGATTACTTAAGATCTCCCTTACTAAAGGAGATAAAGTCAAGGATCTATATAGTATAACCCCCCTACTTATAGTCCTAAAGAAAGAGTTCTTATTTACTCTTAAGAGGGATCCCTTAAGTAATCTCTACTCGTAAAGATTAAATAACTACGTGTTACTAAATCTTATATTAACGCTAATAATACACTTATAAGACGGGTCATTACTATTATTTGAGGTTCCTAAGACTACTAGACTATATATAGAGCCGATTCGGCTATTATAGTATATTATAGATTTATTAACTTCGGACTAAGTAAAATCGTTAGTAAACCTTACTAAGATATATATTAAGGAGCTCTAATATAATAGAGACAGGGACTACTTAGATAAGAAGCTTTATATCTTCGCCGACTTATGTCAGAGAGTATTAATTGAGACTAAGGTTTAGAACTGAGCCTTTCCGTCGATATTACGAGACAGAGCCAGTTCGTACTACTACTAGTACTTCTAGAATAAGGGGTACTTATTTAATAAGCTTATTAGAATAACTCGCGAGTACTTTAAGACAAAGGAAAGAGTTAATAAGTTCCTTAGTTAGTAGTTTAGTCTGACTTTTTCGTTATTTTAGGAGGAGCCTTACTAAATAGGGAAACTAGTACTAACTTAATTAGAGAACTTCGCTAAGGAATTATAGAGTATTTAACTTGGCCTAAAAGACAATAATATATAGAACAATAAGACACTCCACGATAAGCTCGTGTAGGGAGTATTAGGGAACCCCCTCTTTAAGATGGCCTTATTTTAGGCACCCCTTATCTTCTTTACGTTAATAAATAGTCTTCGCTCCGCTATCGGCGTTAAGGTAACTTATGGCTCGGGATCGAGAGTAAGTAAGTACTCTAGATTATATACAAATCGTTACTAATCTTATGTCGTAAATAAGACGGCTTATTACTTTAACTGTAAGATGAAATTTTCAAGTAGAAACAAACGCGGAGACAAATTCTAGCTTATACTAGGCTATATAGGCTATATTATCTACAAGAAGATAGATTATTATAATAGTTATTACTCTAACGAAGAGTAAGTAGTGTCTAAGGCACAATACTTCGCGGCGTGTAAGGCTAAAAGAATAAAAGCCACAGACAAGACCTTTAAGAGCTACTTAGCTTATATTGAGGGAATCGACCCTAATTTTAATTAAAACTAGACTATATCCGGATACTATTCGGGAAACTACTAAGATACGGATTTAGACACTTTAATAAATATTAACGACTCTTTAGAGAGTTCCGACGACGATAATAGTAATGACACTATAAACTTTACGATTGTATTTATAGTAAGTGAGGTATAATATAATACACGAGAAGTTATAAGACAACTTAAGGAGAGGAAGGCTACTTATATCTTAGAAAGTAAAATTAAGAGACCCGCTCTTAGTGAGGCCTATATAACGTAATAGATAGATAGATTCTTTTAAGGACTATTAATTAATATAAGGGTATTTAATAAAAACACGGGAGGGATTAACTAGCTATAAGTTTTATAATAAATTCAAGATATTAAGTTTAATATTAACTAGGCGGGCTAGAGCCGGATCACATTCGGTGCCGGTTCGCGACCGTCCTTAGGGGTTACCATAATTAATACTCCGGCTAGAGAAATAGACTTCTAAATCGTAGACGTAGATATCCTATTTCTGGTTTGTTTATAATAACTAGATGCGCTAAATACGTAGTATAATAACTTACGTAACGTCTTAATTTAGGGCGACAAGAAGCACTTAATTATATAAAAACATAAGTATTTATAGCTACTTTTGGATCAATATTGTCAATTACTAGACACTTCGACTAAAACGATAAATATATGCCACCTAACTGAATCAGAAATACGTCGGCTTTATAGGCGTTTCGGACACCCTTTAATAAGACGTCTTTAGTACTTATTAGATTAAGCTGGCTATAAGTATGACTTAGAAGTCATATTAAGGGTTAAAGAGATGTGTGAGTATTACTAGAAATATATAAATGCCTTATATAAGTTCTACTTTAAACTATAAGACGACGTCGACTTCAATTATATAGTTTACGTCGATATTGTAATGTTTAAAGAACGATATACCCTTTATATAATAAATGAAGTAACAGGTTTTAGTACAGCGAAACTACTTTAAAAAGCCCCCGGTTTAGCTACGGCTCGGGTTACCTTTAACGTATTTAAGTTAATATAAATTAATATATACCTTAGACCTCTAGATTTCGTCGTGTACGACTATAGCACTAATTTTAATTTTAAGGAGTTTTAGAGTGTACTCAAATCTGTAAGTAATACCCCTAAGCTAGTACTTATTAAGGCACACTATTTAATTAGTAAAGTTGAGTAATACTACCGCTTACTACGCCGTGCCTATAAAATCGTTATAAAAGAATACCTTAAGTTGAGTAACGAAGACTAATTATAAATAGTAGTAAAAGTAGTAAATAATATAGTTAGACTTAACGGGCTTATCCCTATATTACTTGTTTTTAGCGTATACCCTAGAATAACAGAGTTAGACCCCTTAAATCCGTTAATCGAGTAACGTGCGGCTATAATTAGGAAAGTTATAAAGGAGGTACAGAAAATCTATACTATATATAAAGTTAACGATATATTAGCCACACTAAACGGCCCTAGAACTACTTATATTTACGATCTCTATCTTAATAATTAAGTTTTAGTATATTAAGAAGGTAAAGAATAGACAAGACCTTACGATTTCTTAAGTATTAAGGGAGAATTATATAAGATTAATATAGGAAATAAGAGAATACGTACCTTCTAATTAATTACAATTCGTCCCTTTAAGACAGACACTTTTAGTATTAAACGACAAAAAGAAAACTTATTAGAGGATATCTATAAGTAATATCTAGGATCCCCGATCAAAAACACTACTAAAATAGCACTAAATCTACCCCGAATCACTATCTAAATTCTATTTACGAAACATCTCCTAGATTTACTAATTATTAATAATAATTACAATACTAAAGTATTTCTAACTAAGAAGGAGACGAGGAACTAAGAGTTATTTATTAAACTTCGTACTAAAGGGAAGATTATTATACTTAAGCCACTATTCTAGTAATCCCGAAGGATAAAATACGAAGTACTTATTAAAAGGGGTGTTTTTATGCCTATTTATAAGAACGACCTTAGAGTAAGAGGTCACTGTATCTTTAAGTCAAGAATAGTAGACAAGGTCAAAGGCAAGGAGACGTTAGCTTTATATAAGAAGTTAAGACTAGTAATTTAATACTTTAACGACAAAGGCAAGAGAGAGATTTTGACTTAGTCTCTAATAATCTAATAATCTAACTAGTAGTTACTTATATTTTTGGCCGCTACTATCAAGTACTTGAATCGCCTCCGAAACTAGTCTGAATCCTAGTTAGTTATTAAGAATATCACTTAAGCCTACGTCTAGGCAGAGACAAAGCTTCTCCGGGACATTTTTGTATAGCCACTAGAAGAGATCGTAGGAGATTTCCCTCTTAGCACGATATTTATAATAATATTATTATTATATAGTATACTTAAGTCTAGAAACTATTAGTTTAATATATATTACAAATATCACGTAGAGAACTTATAAATAGAGACCTCAATGTACGACTTATACTTACTAATTAGTACTAAGGAAAGCTATAACTTTAGTGTCGTAAGAATATAAATAGACGACACGTTAATTCTAAGAAATGAGGACTTCTTAGTAAGAGAACAGGATAAGATAATTAAGGCCGGTTTTCTAATAAAGTTAATATAAGTATTACTTCCTACTGAAACTATTACGTTTAATAAGTATACTATTACTATAAATAAGGACAACTTCTATATGTCTTAGAAGAGTTAAGGAGTAAGGCTAGAGTTAGTCGACGTAGGAAAAGAGGATTATAAGAATACTTATAGAGAGTAACGAGCTCGTGCGGCTTACCTTATTACTATTTATTAGTCGGAAGTAATATTTAATCTCTTAGTCACAGCGTAATATTAAGATCTGACGGAAGACGATATTAAGGCCTTAAACTTACGCCTTAAATAGCAAATAAATAACTTAGAGAGGGGACTCTAATATATATTAATTAACTTACAGTCTGCGAAGGTCTACGTTTTTATAGACGGCTCTTTTACTAATAATAAAGACCTGAGTTTATAAATAGGTTTCGTATTAATAATCGGTGCCGAAACGATAGGGGATGCGCAATTTACCTTGACCAGTAATATCGTATATACTAGCTTAATAAAGTGTAAGAGAGTAACTCGTGTAGTACTTGTATTAGAGCTATATATTATAATAGTTAGTATTAATATATTAATCTCCCTTAGTACTACTATTAATATAATAACTGACAAGCTTGGCATTTCACGTCTTCTTACTATTGTTTACACGGATTCTTTGTCCCTTTATAAGTATATTGTCAAACTCGGTACGACTAAAGAGAAGCGCCTAATGATCGATATTATAGCTATTCGTTAATTATATAAGCGTAGAGAGCTAACGGAGGTTCGATAGATCAATAGCGCTAATAATCCTGCTGACGCTATAACGAAGAGTGCTCTAAATAAGGCTCTTCAGGATTTTATTAATACTAATATCCTTACAATTAAAATAGAGGGTTAGGTTTAACAGTCAACTGGAGTCGATTTAGACTAGTAACAGAGGGGTTTCTTACACTCGTTGATTTTTTATATATTTCCTTATAACTCTTATCTATTAATTTATCACTTGCGATTATTTTTATATTTAATTAATTTATAAAGTTAAAAACACACTCGATTTAGTTTTAAATACCTTCTGATTTAAAGTATTAATAGGCGGCCTTGCGACGACACTCTAATAAAGACAAACTGCCGGTTTTATTATAAGGGGCTACTTTTATATAATAGTATAAAGAAAGTGCCGCCACGAAGAACTTATTACAAAGTTAATCCGAAACAGGGCTAAATCCCTTACTTATAAATATCTAGAAGAGGTTCCTCGTCCTCCTCCTCTATACTATGGCAGCGACTTCGGCGGAGACGCTTAGTAGGAGCATTGTCCTTACCGCCGTCCTCCCTATTACGCTTAGTGGCGGCAGAGGAGACGATAGTAAAGAGCCGGTTTAAAACTAGTATTGTCTCTTATAATAAAGCGTTAATACTTAAGAGCCTTAGTATTAAAAAGGGATAAGGAGGTTAACTTATTACTTGCGAGTTAGCTAAGCTAGCAATTTCTTACCGTATAGCGCGCGTTTCCTTTAATAACGCCAGCGATAACTCCCTAGTAGTCTTTATTATACTAGTAGCGGCGACTAATAATACTAAATTAATTGATTTAGCGATAATAATAATGGCTTCTTTATCTTTTACCTCGAGAGTAATAACTAAACGAAGGTATTCTTCGGCGACAAACCACGGAATTTATTATATATTAGTAACCGTATATCTAGAGTACTTTCGGCGAGGATTAAGATACGATTTAGAATAAGGAAAAGAAATAAGAATACTTACTAAATTATACCGGGACTTCTTCTTTATATAATATACGTATTTCTTACTCTTAGGATTGTTAAAGGCGCATTTGTAAGATAAGTTCTTTACGAGGAGACAAACACACCGAATACAACATTTGCGGTATACGAGGTCGAGCGCTCCTGTGAATATAGGTGTAAGTACTGTTTTTAGTTAGTACGTCGTTTCCCTACCGAATTATCTCTGAAGAGTATATTTACTTTTGGCTTGTCTATTTAATTTAATATAGTCTTCTTAGAAATGTTAGTTTTTGAGCTATATTAAGCGAATTTAGGGAGATCGGAAAGTAGTATATATATAGTAATTATATATGTGTTTACTAAGGAGATTCTAAACCTTTAAGGGGGGGGCGATATATATATATTTATTACGTTATATAATACTAAGGGTTCTTATTATTACTAGTTCTCGCTTAACCTCGCTACTGCGCCTCGTTATATTCAGACCCCTTTCGAGGCACTTTCGGGACACTATCGGGCCGGAATCAAACGCTATTAGATACTCTATCATTTTATTTATTATTTCTTATATATTACTCGTTATTTACTTTTACGTATATTAAAAATAGTTTTTCCAAAGGAAATTTTGCTTATATTAGTCTATAGGTCCTTATATAAGTATACTTCGGTTTAGAAAAGTAGGTGCGGGTTAAAGTCAGGGGTTAGAGCTTAGCTAGACTAGTTTCGGTGGAGATTCGGTAGGGTTTCGTAGTATATAGTTTAGCTCTCCTCGTACTCTCTTAGAATATATATAAATTTTAAACTATATATTTATTACTCTGTCGCTATACTCGTATTAGAATATATTCACACATGCGGCGTGGTACATGAACCGGTACTGCACCGACACCTTTAAAAAAACCCTCTCTAATTATACTACGTATAACATATGCTTTAAGGGCTTTCCGAGCTCTAAAGCTTTATTTAAGAGTAAAGAAACACATTATTTAACTCACTTAGTGAATAAAACGATTTTAAAAGAAGCGAGCCTCAAACCAAAAAGCGTTTATATAAAGACTTGGGGCTACGTTAAGCTCAAATAAAACCTTAAAAAATTAATAATAAAAGATAGAATAAACGAGTAAAAATATTAAAACTAATATTCTAATGATTATTATTAGTGAAGTTATTAAAATTAAGAATATAAAGATAATTAAAAAACGCTAGAAGAAGTCTAATACTTAAATATAATAAATAAGTATCCCAAACAATGTTTTAAAACACAAATCTAATACTTTAAATATTAAGATTAGAATTAAGACTAATCTTAAAAATACTAGTATAATTACCATTATAAAGGCTAATTTAAATAAGGCAAATACTTAAGCAGAGTATAATAAGGCTATTAAACAAAATACTAACCTATAGCAAGAGTATAATATTAAAGATTAAATAAAAGTAAAGCGCTTAAAACAGCTTTAAATAAACTTAATTTTAATGTACATATAACCTAATTATAATATTTTAGACCTAGCAATTATCGCTATAAAGGCCAAAGCATAAGTAACCCGTCCTAGTATTCTAAAAGTTCTAGAATCTTATTAGAAAGGTTTTATTATTAATACCTATAGCAATTGTTTTATGTTTAATTCTTAATAAGACTTTATAATTATACTCCCGATGGTATTAACTACCTAAAAAGAACACGCATTTTAAGAAAAAGAAGTGACGATTTTATTAGAACAATAAAATGATATTAATTTTCTTTTATTTATATATAGATTATGTTATACAAAACGAAAACTAAGTATTTTTAAACTATTTAAAATAATATAATATATATCCCTACTTTTAATATAAAATATATTATATCGTAAATAAAAAGATGAAGATTATCTAAATTCCTCTTCTTTTAGTAAAAAATAATGGTACTTATAATAAGCGAGCCCTCCTAGCTCCCCACCTAAGGCATTCAGGCAACCGAACATTCCAAATACACTAACTACCAGAGGTGGGGAGTAGGAACCGATAATTACGAGAGGTCGTAAATTTAAACAAGACTGCCACGCGGGATGGTACTTCGAATCGAAGTGACTAACGATATTTGGCTAAGGTAACGACCCCGCACTCTCCCCGCACCTCATAACGGATTGTTACGGCTGGCAAGAGGTTGATACGGCGAGTTGACTCTAGCTTTGTATTTGGGCCTAATGCTACGCTTAGAATCGAGAAGAAAAGACAAGGAGGAAAGGAAAGCTCTTTATAAGAGAAAGCTCGAGTATAAATACACGGGGGGCTCTCCTAATAAGGCCTAGCGGATCATGCAAATAACCTACTCCATTTTCTCCGCCAAAAGAGGTCGATGACCGTGAATCAGATAGTTGATAAATAAATAAATAAATAAATAAATAAATAAATAAATAAATAAATAAATAAATAAATAAATAAATAAATAAATAAATAAATAAATAAATAAATA
>MU270692.1:0-33651 GCA_021432625.1 Leptodontidium sp. 2 PMI_412 | reverse complement strand
TCGTCGGCGCTCTCCTCGTGCTCGTAGGATTTTCCGTCTTCGTAGGAGATCTGTTCGAGTAATCGTCTCATCCGTAAACCTCCCTCTTCGCTAATACTCTTTTGAGCGGTCCCAATTCGCAATAGAAAAGCTCCATCTCTTCATTCGATTTGCGTGTGATAAAGCCGGCTTACAATCAGGTATATGATAGTGATATCCGTATCGAGCAAGGGTATTTAAGAGGGTTCTATCACAGCAATCGAGATGGAAATGCTCACGGATTTGTTGAAGACTCATTTGTCGACGATTGAAGTGGCCTGTAAACCACTTAATAATCTCTTGAACTTGAGCTTCTGAGATCTTTGAAGGAGCACCGGGAGGCTTTAATAATCGATCAGGTTTATTAATAAAATATCGTGCAGAAGAGCGAGGGATATTGAGCTTTCGAGCAGCTCCACGGACTGAATAGCCCTCATCGAGAAGAGTCTTAAAACGCACGCGAGTTAGTGTTTCATATGTCTAATGCATTTTGACGATGTTTATTACATACAATTAGTTAGGAGTTGTCATTAAATCAATGAGGGAGGCATAGGTTCTACGAGCTTCGATGATTCTCACCGCCTTACAGGGGAGGGCGAGACCCACTTTCCACCCCCTTCCGTACTTATCTATTAAATAGGCTAAGGTATTAAGGCTTATTATTAACTTATTATAAAGGCAAGTCAATAAGGCGCAAGACTAAGTAAGATATAACGCTTTATAATAAAGGAGTGTAAGTCTTTTCTTATATTACGGCTAGTGTTGGGATAGCCTTAGCTGAGGGGCATTCTCTTACTTTAACAGCTTCCAAAGATAGTCGTCTCTCTTGGCCAAATAAAGCTTAGTTTTATACCTTGCCTCCTAGTTTCGTACGAGTAATACTTATACGAGTTACGGGGTTTAGTACTTAATGTATTTAAGGTAGCTTTCCCTTTTATATAAAAGGGACACACGGAATATACTTAATTAAACTTCACTTGTTATATTCTTTGTTACCCTAATATTAAGTATTGAACCTTAGTTAGATACTAACACTAATTAGTAATTAAATAACTATAGAACAATTAAGTAATACTTTTGTAAGAGCTGAGGCCATTAGATGCGGCCCACTTAAGCGAACCCCAGGAAAACGAGACCTATGCTTGTAAATCTAATTATAAAGTAATCATACATTAGAATTTAACTAAAACCCAATTGTAAATCAATGAATCGTAGCTAATCCACGGACTGTAATTACATCCTCAATTTTGCAAGTCAATTGCTCCGTATAATGCCGGAAGTCACGTGGATCTACCTAGTCCTAAAGCTTCTGAAGCTCCCTCCGCAAATCTGCAATACTTTTTAGTACGTAAGGCAATTTCTTCAGTATTTCTTTCATCTAGCGCCATACCTTCTTAATTGGGTTTAGATCAGGCGAAGAAGGAGGCCAATTAAAGCCACGAATACTGTGTTGTAGCCTTGGAAGTCGAGCATGCCCCGCGTGGACCTTCGCCCCGTCTTCCATGTATATATACTCTGGCCCTAATCGATCGAATAACGGGAAAACGACAGGTTGGAGGACTTGCTATAAATAGGCCTTAGAATAGATGCCGCGGCGACCAGGTAACTTCTCCATAAACACCAATTCTGACTTGTAATCCCAGCCAAGTGCTCCCCAAATCATCACCGATACTCTCCCGGACCTATATACCGATCGCATGCAGTCGGTACA
Source organism: Leptodontidium sp. 2 PMI_412 (assembly GCA_021432625.1). Lineage (NCBI taxonomy): Eukaryota > Fungi > Ascomycota > Leotiomycetes > Helotiales > Leptodontidiaceae > Leptodontidium > Leptodontidium sp. 2 PMI_412. Next base: position 31,922 of record MU270692.1, on the reverse strand, counting down.
TCGTTTTTCGTCGACTCGACGCGTAACCTATATCTTCCCAGTCTTTCCTGTCTTAAATGTAGCCTCATCTGACCATATCACCTTCCGCCAATCTCCCCCAACTCTGCCGTCTTGTCTAAAGGCGGCGTAGTCTGTTGTACCCCACTACCGGTGCTCTAAAGTAAATCCCAATCTCTTCTTAGCTTGTTTCCTTGATATATACGGTCGAGGGCACGCGATACAGCGTCGGTAGCCTACGCGGCGCAATTCTCGTCGTATAGTTCTCGCAGATGCTTTGATGCCGAGTTGAGCTTTGACCTGATCAAAGGTAAGGCGACGCGTCGACCAATCTCTAGAGATATGACGAATACACTGTCTAATCTCTCTTTGGGTCATGAGGTGAGGTCGAGGGAGCTTCTTTTTACGGCATCGTTTGCTTTTTTCTTGGTGGAGGATACGCCGAATCGTTCGTCGAGAGAGGGTAGTCTTTTTGACAATCTCGCGTTGAGAGAAACCGTCGCGTTGTAAACTGCGCACAACCTTGCGCACAGGAGTTGGCCATTCGCCATTCTCCTTCTGCGGAGGTAAGCTGAATATACAATCGTCGTTTATGTTGATTTTGGAGAGAATTGAGTGCGTGGTTGGTTTGTTGTTTAATTTACAAAAGTACGTGTCAAAAATCAGGGGTGAACGCGTTCTCGCTTAAGTGGGCCGCATCTAATGGCCCCAGCTCTTACGACAATAATTAGAAAGACAGACTAAAGAGGCAAACTAATTAGACCTTACGTTAGCGACTAGTAAAAGAAGACGATTTGTACGATTTAAGGATTTACAGAACGTAAACACGACTTAATAACTTTTATTAACCTTTATATAAAGAAGGACACAATGATTTTACTACTAGAAGTCACCTACCTATTAAATATAGAAGTATAAGGGGAACCCTTTAACCTTGCAAACGACAAGTATTAAACGCTTAAGCGAGTTAATAACTATATTACCTTAGCCCTTATATAATACTACTAAAAAGAGTTTTAGGACTATAGACTTTAGGAAGAATTTAAAGAAGGCTTTAAAAGATAGACGGAAGATATATTTATTATTAAATCTTAGGAAGTTATTAAAGATCTTTGTATATACTTCTTTAATTATAAAGTATAAGTACGAGAGTAAAGGGGGTCTATCTCGTATACTTAAACGTTAATAAATATTTTAGAAGAGGAGGAACTATATAAGTAAACAAATCAAAATTAAAAGACTTATGTCTAATAAAAATCCTAAGAGTAAGACAGAAACCGGCAAGGTACTTTAACTTCAACTATATAAAGCGAACTACTAGCGAGACACACTATTTTAGACAATTCTAGAGATTCTCTAACTATACGAACTTAAGAAGTAAAGGACTTACTCTTAAAACTAATTCAAATAACTCAGTGATAGCCTCAAACGTCTAAATAATATTTAAGTCTTTTGCCTTATATTGTTTTAAACGAGAACACGGTTAGTTTTAATTAAATTTCGTATATAAATCTAGTAAGGTCTTTATTATTAAATAAAGGTTAAATAATTAAATAATACTACTTAACGTACGAACATTTTAGTCTTACGTTATATCTAGCCTTAAATAATAACTTTTTAAGTCGGGACTAAGCCTACGAAACCGTCGAACGACTATTAAGACAATATTTGTACAAAAATAATCTATTAACCCTAAGAGCTTCTTTACTAGAACTAACTATATTATATAAGTCTTAAATAATTATCCCGAACTCACGGTTATTAATAGACCTAATAAAGGTTTATAATAACAAGAGCTGGAAGTATAATAAAAAGTAGTATAATATCCTAAATATTTGTTTCTAAGTCTTCTTTAACTATTATACGAAGATTAGAATCTTAAGTAATTAGTATTACTTAGTATTCTCGATTATATTAAAAGGACAAGTAGTAGATTTCTATTACGATAAGATTATAAGACGTTTATATAATTTCCTTATAATAATTCGTATAACTTAAAATTACTTTAAGACTAAGGAGAATTAATAAAAGTACTTGTTTAAGTAAAGAGAGACTATATTAATCTTTACGATTATAAAGAACCTAGAGAAGTCTTAGTTAAAATACTTAGAAATTATATTTAATTCTCTTCGTATAATATAACGCGGCCTATTAAGGGAATACTAAATAAAGTATAATCTTCGCGATTAAGTACTAAATATATGTCGTTGAGTAAAAGAGTATAATCTAGTACTATATAAGCTTATATAAATATTTAAAGGGCTATATATAAACTTATAGTTTATAATTATTATAGCTGTATAAACGAGGGAAGTTAGTACTTACTTATAGAATCGTTTATATAATTATAATCACAACTTAGTAAAGAGACAATTTTTATAAGAAGGCACGACGATTTCTAGATTATATAATACTAAACTAATTCTAAAAGAGGACTTTTCGTCTAAAGAACTTTTCTAATAATTATATAAATAAGAAATATATTATTTATAAAAAGGAAAGTTACTAGTTAATAGATTATCTAGAGGTAAAGTAGAAAGTTATATAAGTAAAGGTCAAGAATCACTTAATAATAAAGTTTAATAGATTTAAGGAAGTAACTTAAGCTTTCTTAAGCTTATACGAAGATTTCCTTGGGGAATTTAATTATATAATAATAAAAGAAGTGCTAGAAGATATAAAGGAATAAAAGGACGAAAATAAGCTAAAAGGATTCTTTATAAAGTACAAGGAAGTCGACGGACGACAAATAATTTAAGTTCTAAACGACAAATTAATAAAACACGCCTTTTTATAATAAGACTTAACGAAGGATTTATATAAAGGCGAGGTATTTGTTATTAGAGACAGATATTTGTCTAAAGTCTCCTAAGGGATTATATTAGATAATAGTACTGCCGGAATCTCTACTATAAGAAAGTAATAAGTCTAAGTACTTTTAAAGCTTAACTTATTACTAGAAGTTAATTATATAAATAATTAAACGTATACGATTCGATTTGGCAAAGGAGTAATAAAATTAAAGGGATTAATACTCGTATAAATACTTATTAAGTAAGTGAAGTTCTAGATTGTTTTAATAAATACTTTGTTCTTATTATATATTTAAAATATAAACTCCCTTAGTATATAAGTAAATAACTTTTAGAATATTATAATTTAAGGGGATAAGAGAATTCTGATTATATAAAAAATAAGGATATTTATAAATAATGATTTATATAATAAAAGACACGTTTATATATTAACACTTTACAGAAATAGAGCTTAAGTAATTCTATTAACGCTTTAGACATCTTTTAATTAAGAAACTATATTACGTTCTTTAGTAAGTAAGACACGAAGAAATAAACCTTCGTACGATTAAGAAGATCTTAAAGTTCTATAAATAGTATTAGTTTTATATAAAGAACTTAGGCCGATTTAGATTCTCTTTAAAAGATAATATTAAATTCAATTTTTCTATAATCGTAGATATTTTATATCTTTTAGGAGTAATAGTCCTTTAAGTAGTTAATAAGGTAACCGGCTTTAATGCCGCTCGATTCCTAAAGGATAATTTAGTAAAAACAATATAAATTACACCTCGTACGTATTAAATTAATACTTACTTTAGACCCTTAAATTACTTTGTATATAATACTAAGACGAACTTGGTATTATTAGAATTTAAAGTAAATACTTGTACGATAAACGTTAATATAAAGGAAGTCTTAGTCGAAGTATATTAGAGTGTTAGGAAGGTTGAGCGGTATTACGCCCTTTTACGCCGATTGTACAAGATTATTTAAGACGAGACGAGAATAAAAAACTTAATAAAAGAAGTAGTCCTTTAAATAGCCGTAAAAGCTGTAAATAATACGGTTAGTCTAAATAAACTAATTTTAATATTTCTCGTTTTCGGAGTATATCTTAGACTTTTATATAAAGACTTATTATTTATAAATATACTTATTAGAGTAAGGGCAGTTTAAATAGTAATAACGGAATTACGAAAGATTTAAGCCGTACAAAAGATTAAAGATACTTAGAGTATTAAGAACGGCCTTAATATTATTAAGACTATACGACTTCTATTATAATCTTTAGTAAAAGTATAATAAGACAAAAAGGGATAGATAGGCCTATTTCTATTATTATTATTAGTCACAGGGAAAGAGTGTATTATTTAATTACCTTTAAGACTAACTTCCTTTTATACGACAGTAGTTAAGTTGTTTTACACAGAAGAAATCGCCGAGGCCCTAGATAATTATGTACGATTAGACTAAGTGCCTTCTTTAGTACGGCTAGTTATCTTAATTCTGTTTAAAATAAAGTAAGAACTCGAGAAGGGACTTATACGATTACTAGAAGTTTTCTTAACTTAAAAAGAATAATACGACTTAGACTTATCTCGTATAATATAAGTAATAGGGAAGATTACTAGCCTTAGTCTTTTATTTAAAGAATCTTAATAAAAGGAGATTAATAATTTGATTACTGTGGTGGGGAAGACTCTGGTAGCTCCTTTGTCACCTAACCGGATAGGCTCTTTCTATATAAAAGGGTTCACCACTTGAAAACAACTCAAGAACCAAGAACGTTTATAGATATTTATCAAATACACTTTTTTCTCCTTTACTCCCTTAAGGTTTTATGCTCTTTAGATATGTGTTATCTTTAAATTTGATTAATCCGTGATTTCTTACGCTTAGAATCTCTCCCGTACCTCACTATATACTACCTCTCTTGTTATGTAGTTTATTGGGCTTTATCCCTCCCACATATTTTTAGTGACTTACGTAAGGAGTGAGTTTAGTACGAGGAAATAGAACTAAGTAAGTTATATAAAAAGGGCCCTTTATATTAATCACAAGCGTTTAAGGAGAATTAAGAAACGACAACTACTTAAACTAAGGGACTTATTTAGTTAGTAACTCCTTAGCCTTCGAAAGCAAAAATAGCAAATATAGAGGCATAAGTATACGACAGAGAGAGTAGAGAGACACGAGGGAAGTAAGTGAACTTTTATAATACGTAGGGACACTTAAAGTACTAGAAAATCTCTTCTCTCTTAGCTCGAGGCTCAGTGCCCGCCATTCCGAAGACTTGTGCTCTATTATTTCACAATACTTTCTATAGTAATATGAGGCCTTATAGTATTAGACCACTAAAGCCTAATATTATAAGGTATTGAGATTACTATGTGAGAAGTTAGCTAAAGTATTATAAGTCGTACTCTTTAATTCGTCAGCTAAAGGCCGAAGTCTTACTTAGAGATTCAGTAGAAGTGTGTTTTAAGTTAGTCTAAAACTAGGCCTTAGTTATCTTTTTAACGTTATTTAATTTCCATTTACCCCCTGTTTATTAATTTGAACCCTCTATAATTTCGGCGTATAAGGCTTAGGGCCTAGGTTAAGACCTCACTAGAAGAGCCTATTATTTAGCCCTTCGCTTAGGGAGGCAAGGCCCTAAATTCTTGTTTCTAAGGGGACGTTTTTTTACTTTCTTTATATAATAATATAACACTTATATATATTAAATCTTTTATTACTTTTATTACTTTCAATCAAACGACTATATATATTCTTTTAAAACCTTAAATCACATTTAACTTACTAATAATGTCCAGCTATAGTAAACTAAATAACGTTAATAATTAAAAGGGGGCTCCCTTTACTAACACCCCGGGACTTATTATTAGAAGTAACTTTGGGACAGTTACAAGCGTTAGGCCTAGAGCTTCTAATAATTCAGGGACTTCTAATAGGGGCTTTACCCTTAATAATAATAACACTTTTTAAGGCTTATTAGATAATAAGAAGGGGAAAGGGAAAGGTAAAGGGAAGGGGTCTAGTAATGCCGGACCTAGTAACTTAGCTCCTCCTACTAACACTATTAAACCTACCGCTCTTAACTCGACCGCGGGTATTACTATAAATAATCTCAAGAATATTAAAGTCTACGTTAGTTAGCTAATACTAATCCCTAGATCTCTGAATACTCTCATTTTTAATAGTATTAACGTTAGCACTTACTTTTAGACCCTTAATAAATACTTCGCAAGTTATATAATTACTAACGACTAAGAGAAGAAAGAATAAGTAGTCGACTATATAACCCCTTCTTAAGCGTGGAATATTTAAAAGCTCCTTAACTTTAAAACCGGAATATATGCTAGCCTTAAAAGGGAAGTAAAGCAAGACTATTAAGCCGACGATAGTAAGTATCGTTTATATATAAATACTTACTTAGACTTATTAGAGCAAGATTTTAAGGATACTTAAATTGACGGCCAACCTTCCTTAGACTAATGCCGGAAGTTCCTTAGGGCCTTTAGAGAGGTAGCCCTGAATTACGTCGACCGAGGTAATCTCACTAAGAAGTAAGCGTCGACTTGATTTATACTTGTACTCCCCTGAAGCCTTCGGAATAAGGCTATATAAGCTGCCTTTAAGAATGGAGAGTTATTAAAAGACCTTAAGACGGATACGTTCGACGACATTTATAGTACTATTAAAGCCTAACTCAATTCGGAACGAGACTTGTATACTATTATAAAGGAGTAGGGCATTATAAACTACTAATAGATATAGGCAAGTCGGCCTAATATCTTCGCTAAGACGTTTAATTACTAAGAGGAGAGGGTTTAATTTGCGTCTATAGCTATATAGGGCTAGTCGACCCGAGCATTACTATCACAGTACCCGAACTTCTTGGGCTATAGAGATAACGCCCTAAGTAAAGAGATTCGTAAGGCCTTTAAGAGACAAGACAAAGAAGTTATAGTTAACTTAGACCTTATATTTCTTTTAACTTTGTAAAAGATTACTAGAGACCCTAAGAGTACTATAAATAAAGACTTAGAGAACGTTTATAACGGTTTAAGGCACATAAAGATCCTTGCGGTAGTAGTTAAGAGAGCCACGAACGCTAAATATACGGCCGAAATAAATATCTTGCGATTTACTAAAGAGGCTTAAGAAGTGGCTAGCGTTAGTTATGGGACTAGCTATCTTAACTCTATTACTTATAATAAGAAGGTAAGAGATAATTATAGGTGTCAGTAATATATAAATTATTAAAAGCCTAGGATAAGACCTCAAGTACGACATAAGTTTATAAATTAATGTTTTGATTATAAGAAGTTTATAAGTCTTAGGGTAATTTATAAAGTAAAGGATAATAGCTATATTTATATAAGACCTTAAGAAGAAGGGAAAAAGTCGTACCCTATATAGTTTCTTACTGATAGGAGACTTAGACGAGAGTATATCTTCTCTTGTGTATTAAATAGTTAATACTCTCCTAATCCCGAACATAGAGCACAGGCGGTCAAAGAGTTATTAGTATCGCAGTTAGAAGCGGCGCTTGTAAGAGAGAAAGGAGTAACTTCTGTAATTAATTATATCGAATTTATTAATAAGCCTATCGACGCCGGCGAGTCTGTTATCTTATAGTAGTGGGACTGTTCCGAAGAGTAAATCGTCCAAGTCTAAGCTCTCTTATTTAATATAAAGGACAGCTCGGATTCTAAGGCAATAGTTGCCCTTATCGAGACTAGAGCCTAAAAGAAGGCCCTAACATTTGAGTTATACAAGGGATCTAATAAGTTATAAAACAAAATCAAGGCTCAAGTCTTATATAGTAAACTAAAGGTCCCTCTAGATATTAAAGACGCTGTATAGTTCACTGAAGTCATAGATATAGACAGTCCTAAAGAAGTAAGGAAGACCTCTCAGTAGATCTTAGCCAAGAATAAGTCTAAGATCTCTGATATAGTCTTTAAACTTATTATATTAACCGCATTTAGGGCATTAACTTAGAATATTATAACTAGCTCTTCGGCGAAGAGGCGCACTGCGAAGCCTAAACTAACTGTGGTCCCCTCTAGAATCCTTAGACTTATTACGCGATTAACGTCTTCTCGGAACCCCTGTATATAAGAAGTACTAGACCGGAACGGCTATAGGCTCGACAAGGTCCTCGACAAGTTACTGTCTTTATAAGAATTACTTAGTAACTTTATACTAGGGGAGATAATAGTACTTATTAACTCTCCTAGAGCTTCTCGAACGCCCGGCGGTGTAATTAATTAACAGATGTAAAGGGAGTATATTACTAACGTTAAAGTTATTACCTTTAAAGACGACTATAGCCTTAATAGGGAAGAGGTTATTATATCGCAAAGACTATTACTTAATTCTTTATATACTTTCCTAAAGCCCACGTTATACGCGGATTAATTAAACGAGTACTCTTTAATAAAGCGAGATAATATTAGAATAAAGAAGGTCCTTAATTAGCTCCTAGGGAGAACAGAATAGAGAAGAAGGGTCTAAGTATACCTTAAGGTCCCTAGGAATCTCCTTACTTTGAAATTTCAGGCTTATTAGCGGTAGTTCCGGAATAGTGTCTCTATAATATAAGAGTCGATAATTAAGAAGTCAGTAGTATAGCTACTACTTAGCGCTATCTTATTATTTAGGCCGGTCTTAGTACTTTTCCTTAGTATACTATTAGTATATAAAGACCTAGTACTAAAACTTCTTCGCTTAGTGCCTTTTATGTCACCTAAAACAATACGGCGAAGTACTTGACTAGTAAGAAACACTAGCTTTTGTGTTAAGATAGAGGCTATAAGTTGCTCCACGGAAATAAGTAACTTGTTTTACTCGCTAGCGCCGAAGGTAGTAGTTATAATACTTAGCCGCTTTAAGGTCAGTGATGTCAGGGCTACACTCGACATAGGGGCTAAAGTTAGTTATATGACTCTTAAAGTAATTAACCTCTTAGAACTACTAATAATAAGAAGTCAAACGATAGCCTTAAAGACAATTATTAGTATTAAGTCTCGTTTTGTTAGATTTATTAATAACGTCACTATTATTATAAGTAACTATATAATTAATAACTAGTTTTATATTATAAACAGCCCTAAAGTTAAGGTCATCCTTAGTTTTCCGTTCTTTTATAAAGCTAAAGTCACTTTCTACTACTTAAGAGATTACGACGGAGGTATTATGCTCGCTTTTTTATGAGATTAACACTCTAGTCTTATTACTATAGTTAAGACTAATAATATTACTAAGGAAGCAAAAGATATTAAGGCACTACGTAGAGAGAATAAAGTAAGGCTAATTTACTTTAAAGATTTAGAATCTGAAATTAATTATAAAGAGGAAGACTTCTCGGGAAACAATTAACTAACTATTACTTAAGCGTTATAGTCAGTACACTCGAATGCTCGGACATCCCGATATTATTAAGATTAAGAGAAGGAGTTTTTAAAGAGAGAGACAGTTAACCTTGTCGTCCTTGCCTTTTACTACGAGACTAGGAACTTACGAGTCTTAAAGGGATGGCGTATATTAAGTATATAAAGAGAGAATTCTATGTGTTAAAATTAGTGATTAAAGACTTTTTACTTAGGGCACTCCTTGACTCGTACTAAGAGGAACCCCTAGTCTTTAAGCCCTTATTTAGGGGAGTATTTAACGACGATTCCTTGTCTTTGGCTAGCCTAACGTTCGAATAGACTATTAACTATAACGAGCTTCTAATTAAGTCACTATTTAGAGAAACGCAAAATATAATAGCGCGAGTAAGAACTATATATAAGTCAAAGGCTAAGAAGGTCCTGCCCGTTGATTTAGTTAACCCGAAAGGCGACCCCCTTAGTAGGAGGGAAGACTAGTACGAGTGTATACGAGAACGAAGAACTCCTTAAGATTATGTCGGAAAGTATTAAGAATACTTATTATTACGCTTTATTAATATACCCCGAAACTTAAGACTTACCCTAAAAAGGCTAGCTAAATTAGACGTAAGTAGCTTATTATGGCCGGAAGAGAGAGCCTTATTTAACGAAATAATAGTTAATCGGGAAGGAGTTATAGCTTTTAATTAGCCTAAGTGTAGTAAATTTCATAAAGATGTTTCCCCTTTTGTTATTATTAAGACTATTAAATATACGGCTTAATAAGCTCTTAACTTTCCTTTACTACGGGCACTTGTTCTAGAGGTTACTAAGATAGTATAAGAGAGACTTGACAAAGGAGTCCTAGAGTACTTAGAGGGGCCTTACTGTAACGCTTAGTTCTTAGTTTAAAAGAAAGAGTCGGGGAAATACAGGTTAATTAATTCGGTTACTATATTAAATACTATTACTCACAGAGATATAAACCTTCTACTATCTATTAACGAGTTTTCTAAAGAGTTTACTAGTTATTATATTATAAGTCTCGTTGACTTATATTTTAAGTACGATTAATAAGTACTTTATTAGTCTAATAAGGATATAACTACTTTTTATGTTCCTTATATTAGACTAGTCCGAAATACGACACTTTCACAAGGCGCCACTAATTCTGTTATATAATTTGTCCGAACGATTACACATATCTTAAAGAAGCTAGTCCTAGTAGTTACAATGTTATTTTTAGACGACATTAGTGTCAAAGGCTTATATACGGACTACGACTAAGTTAAAGCCTTACTAGGGATTAGAAAGTTTATCCTAGAGTATATTAAGAACCTCGACATAACCCTCGAACGCTTAGAGTGTGTTAGAGTTACAATTAGGCCTAAGTTATAATTTTGTTTTAATAATATAGACATTATAGGGTACGCCTGTAACTCTAGAAGGAGAGAACTATCTATAAGGCACCTCGTTAAAATCAAGAACTAGTAGGAATTAACGAACCTTACTAAAGTTAAAACATTCCTAGGACTTATTATTTACTTTTAAATTTAAATTAAGAACTTTCGCCTAATTACTGAACTTTTATACGTACTCTCACGGAAAGGGGTTAAGTTTTACTAGGAACTTAATTTATAAGGCAAGGCTATAGTTAAACTATAGGACGCTTTATACTTATCTCTAGTCTTATGTTAAATAGACTATGGAAAGGGAGTTAGTGAAATTGTAATTAGAGTTAACTCTAGCGGAACTAGCTGGGGCGGCTTCCTTAGCTAAAAGGAGCTGACTTTAAATAAAATACGCCTAGTAAAGTATAAGAGTGGGTTTTAGAGTAAGACTAAAGCTAAATATAATACTATTAAGAGAGAGTATAAGGGTATACTTTATATCTTAAAGAAACTAAAGATTTAGTTTATTAGAGTGTACTTCGTTATAGAAATAAATACTAATACACTTATTATATAACTAAACGGAGTAGCTCACGATTATCTTAACGTAATGTTAACTAAATGGCTCGCTTAAATATAACTCTTCGACTTTGAGGTTCGACACGTCCAAGGAACGACATATATAATAGTAGACTAATTGTCCTAGAGACTTAAGTACCCTGAAGATTCCTTAAAAGAAAGTAATGTCGACAAAGACTAGATTCTCTTTGAGTTTAGAGCTTACGAGATTTGTTTTATTAATACTATAGATAAAGAGGAGACTAGTAGTTCGGAATTAGATAGCGTATTAATAGACCCAGAACTTTAGAGGCGGAATAGAATTCTTTAAGATATAAAATCTATAGTCTAAAGACTTTATAAAGAAGGGGAACTTATTTCTTTTAGCGGTTCTAAATCTTCTCTTAATAAAGGAGGCCTATTTATTATAATAAGTAAGTACAGAGAACAGTACTAAGAGATAGCTCGGTACTTAACGACACTTAAGACTCTAAAGTTAATAGATTAGAAATAGTTCCGAGTATTTAAGCGTGAAGTATTAAATTATAGCGTGTATAGTCGCAGGATCTAGAGGTTATTATTAAAAGGGGCTCTAATTAAGCTTGTTATTAATATAACAAGAGAAAAAGAGGTAATACTTAAGAGTTACTATAATAACTCAGGCTACAAAGGACGGGAAAGCACGTACTACTGAATCTTTACTTAATACTTCTGGAAAGGCCTATATATAGACTATATGAATTATATTCAGATATGCCAGGATTACTAACTTTAATTATTTAAACGCTAAGAGGAACCCCTTTACTTAATAGTATTAAATAGCCTAATAGAGAAATAGGCGCTTAATATTGTGTTTATATTAGTAAAACGCGGAAAGAAGTACTTAGTGGTTACTAGGGACGACATAAGCGGTTAGGTTAAGGTAAGAGCCCTTATTAGTAGAGAGGCTAAAGGAGTAACTGACTTTATTTGGCAAGACATTATTTGCCGGCACGGACTGTTTTAGAGGCTTGTTATTAATAATAGAACTAAGAACATAAGAGAAGTTATGGATTTGCTTAATAGAATAAAAGTTAACTAGATCTAAATCTTAATATATAACGCTAGAGCAAATAAGATAATTAAGAGAAGACATGGCCTAATTAAGAATACACTTTCTAAGATAGGCGGACGCTGGCTTAATAACCTTTTAGTAATATTATTTATAGACTATATTATAGTACATCGCTTAATAGGGTATACTCCTTTTTATATAGTTTACAGGAGAGAAGTTATCTTGCTTATTAAGATAATAAACCCGACTTAGAGATTATTATTTACTAAAGAGATTAAGGACTGCTTTAAGCTCCTAGAACTCCGCGCTCTCTAGTTTCAAATACAGTAAGAATATATAGACGAAGTTATACTTATAAAGACTCGCCGCCGTTAAGAAAGTAAAAAGGCTTTTAATTTAAAATATAACATCCGTAAACGGCTATTTGTTAAAGGAGACTTAGTCTTGCGTTAGGACTTTATTAGAGAGAGAGATATATTTACTAACTGTGCTCTCGATTTCAGATGGCTTAGACCTTACGAGATCTATAAAGCTTATACAGAGAAAGGGTACTACAAACTCAAAGAGTTAGGCCTAAATAGCCCCTGACTTCGCTAGACTTTTGCTAGAAACAAGCTTAAACTCTTTTATAAGAGACAAGACTTTATTTACAATAATAGTAACGATAATAAAGAGCTCAATAAAGAATTAGACGACAACTTCACGACTAACTAGGAACCTAATATTAATATACACGACCTTAGCGACCCTAAGTTCTTAGAGAACCCTAAGATTCCAACGCTATAGCGTGTTCGAAATAATAGGATAATAATTAGAGTCCCTAAGCTATCTTAACAATAACGCAGTAAGTACTAAGTAATATCTGACTTAAAATAAAATATACTTTAGTGTTAGGGATTAGTGTGAGGTCATACCTCTAATATTTAAAGAGGGGGACAATATATTATTATACACTAAAATAATCGCCAAACTAATTTTATATTGCCAAGAACCACGATTTAGGACACTTTAGTACTATAATACACACGAAAAAGAGCCTATGTAGCCCTAAGTAAGTCAAAGAGAACATTAGCCCCGCGTTATAAGAATATTAATTTCTTAGAGTAAAGCTTAATAAGAAACTAGTGCCTCTATAAACTACCTGCCGTATACGAATATATAACAGGTTTAGAACGAGACTACTATTATTAAGCCGGCGATATTCTAGGCGGCAAAAAGTAACTTCGTTTAAATAAGCTAATTATTAGGCTCGATCTGCAGGACTAGATTCTAAAATAGCAGGTTAAACCTGTGGCTTAGGCCAGAAATTCGAGTCTAATGTACTAGACACCCCGAAGAATATAAACGTAATATACTTAGGCGTTAACTCTTAGTAATTAATAAAAAGAAAGGAAATAACGAAGTAAGTCTATTGTTCTTAGGGACAAAGTTAATACCTATAGAGCTATTAACTTAACTGTAGCGTATAGCGATTTATAAAGGACGACATTAAAAGTACTATTAATAAACTAGCCTTAAACTAGTAAGTAAATCACACGATTTATATAAAGTAGGCAGAAGTCTAAGAAATCTCTTAGCGAAGAGCTAATAACACGCTCAGAATTAGAGCCGTGTTCTCTGAAACCTTAAGTTAATAACTATAATATAATTAACGTTAACCCCACCTTACGTATTAAAGGTCTGAGTATGCCATCGGCCGACGACCCCTAACTAGTGAACCTTTCAGGGATCGAGTATTAGTTAACTACTCTTAATTAGCTCTGTCTAAAGTCTCTCGCCTGCTAAGTCAGGGCCCCTTCTGTATATACGTTAATACCTCTTAGTCCCCTCCTGTCAGAAAGTCTAAAAGAATAAAGACTTCTCTTGCCGTTCACTAGTGTTAATAAATAAGAGGTAATATACTTTGTACTTAGAGTGTTAGTAGGAGACTATAAGTTATAGACAAGTTTTAAATATAATATAATAGTTCTATAACTATAATAGACTTATAAGTAAGAGTGCCGTTATTCTAGGCTTATATTAATATCGCTAAAGTAATAAAGACTTTATACTCTCGACCTCTAGTTAAGTTTAGTAATAAGTACTAGTAATTAATTAAGGCTAAGGGTACGACCTTAGGTGTTCTTATAAATATTTCGTCACCGCCTACTATATTATTCTGAGAGGTGTCGTTAAGTAAAACGGACAGGGACAAAGCTAATAACTTATAAAGTAACCAGTTAAGAGTTAAGTCTAGCTTTGACTTTAAGATTAATAATAAGTTCTTTAACCCCTATTAAAGAATTAAAGTAATCAAGAGACCTCAACTATAACTGAACTACTATTCTAAGAAGATCTCTAGCTAACGGGACCTTATAATATACTATCTTATACTTAGCTACTACTAGTCTAACAGTACTTGAGTTAATTAGACTCTTTTGTTTATCCTTAGAAAGCTCAGCTGTTTCGAAGACCCTCTGTTAGCTTTAATAACAAGAGGCGACTTACCTTTATAAAGAGAAAGGGTTATTTCTACTATACTAAGAATTAAGAACCTATTGTAGCCTCCTAACCTTACTTAATATATTACAACTATTAGTTTGCCTACTCCTCTTAGTTTTCTACTATAAACCTTCGAAGTTGGCGGATCTAGCCTCTACCCCATTTAACTAACCGATTAATAAGAGACTAGCGGAATAATGTCACTTATCTTTAGTAGTATAACTTGTGTAAGTATAATAAGAGCGTATTTATGAAGGGACTCGAAAACTACTTAGTGACTTATTACTAAGGGAAGATTAATACAGCGTAATACGCACGTTCTTAGCCTAAGGGGTAGAGTTTAATGCGAGTAGTCGCACGAGGTGGCCTTAATTCTTATTAGTTTATAAACTTAAAGAAGACAGATGGTATTATTTCTTTGACTTATAAAGAGAATATAAGTACTAGCGTTACAAAGAGGCTAAATAGTTTAATACTTAGTTAAATGACATTAAAGTAAAGTTTTAGAGTTCACTTTAGTTACTTCTTAAAACACGAGTTAAGGATTAAAGACCGTGGCGGTACTTCAAATCGTCGTAAGAAAGGTGTTAATATAATCTATAAATAGCTAGTTAAGTATAAGAGGAAGAGATAAGAGTATAATTCACGAAGTTAAGACGCGTTAAGACCTCTATAGTATTGACCTTTAGTGTTAAAGCTAAGAGTGCTTAGGCTAAGATAGAGCGAACTAATCTTAGTGGCACCTCCGAGGTGGCTGACAACGAAGGACTCTTCTTGAAAGTCTACGACGAGTTAGTAGAGCTTAGATAGTATTATAGAAGGTCAACTCACCGCGTTAAGGCGACTTGACTTTATATTAAAGTTGTTGTTTAGAGATCGAGGTGCGGAAAGTAGAGGAGAAACTATATATAAATTAACGTAAGTGTTATGTTAAAGTTATTACTCGGCAGGAAGAAAGTAAATAAGGAAAGCTCTCTGCTACGTCACCTCTACGACTAGGCAACAGCGAAGTTAAAGGTGTTAAGCTCTAATAGTACTGAAGTTAATAGTGAAGGCTAAGGTTATTGCTCTGAAGGTACTGAATAACGAAGAATTAGCGGCGGAGAGACCTCTGAGGATACTTAGAGTCATAGTAGCTAAAGTCATTGTTAAATAGAAGGAGATCTTGCCTTAGTAGTATAAGAAAAGTAATAATAAAGTCGATCTTAATATAAGCGTAACGGGGAAGTTTACTTTCTTAAGAGAATTAAAGTAAGAGAAGGTATAAGAGATGTTGTTTGATTAGTAAGAGAAGAAGTGAAGAAGTTAAAGTATATTAAAGTATTCTATAAAAGGAATAGTATTAAGGAGAGGTTATTATATTTAGAGAGTTGAAGTTAAAAAGTTAATAAGGGAGAGTCAACTTTATAAAGGTAAGCTGGCGGCGCTAAGCGAGGCGATTATTTGCTTCTAAAGGTGACAGGTTAACTATCACGGGACTTCTTCTTTACTAGGCTTCCTACTAATAACGTTGATTTATAGAGCTTTTAATTAGTAGAGTGTTTCTTTTATATTAAGTCGCTCGAGGGCGAGTATAATTCTTGAAGAGGGGGACGAATATAGTGGGGAAGACTCTAGTAGCTCCTTTGTCACTTGACTAGATAGGCTCTTTTTATATAAAAGGGTTTATTACTTGAAAATAACTTAAGAACTAAGAACGTTTATAAATATTTATTAAATACACTTTTTTCTCCTCCACTCCCTTAAGGTTTCATACTCTTCAGATATGTATTATCTTTAGATTTGATTAATCCGCGATTTCTTACGCCTAGAATCTCTCCTGTACCTCACTACATACTACCTCTCTTGTTGTGTGGTTTATTGGGCTTTATCCCTCCCACATTACTTAAGGCGTATTTGAGTTTATATAATACGACTTAAGGCAATATTATAGACGGATCTTTAATTTCTAGCTTATTAATAAAATCAAAGGGAAAATAATTAAAGTTTTATACAAGAAATCTAGACTTATAATCTAAGTGTATAACGACGTAGAAAAGGAATAAATCCTTACTTAGTCTCTAACGATCTAACGGATTAATTAACGACTAATTCTAGTACTTTATTTATTACTTGTACAAAAAGGGTTATTGATCTTTATTTAGGATATTACTTAGGCGTATGTTTAGTTAATAACGTTTCTAAATCGTATAATCTATACGAGACTACTAAAGTAAATTACTAGCAATTACTCGCCGGATATAATTATACTCGTATAAAAGCTATTATATAATATCCCGGAATTAAGAACATACTAGTAAGGAACGTACGACATATATTATAAGGTCAAGTTATATATAGAAACGTCTTTGTATAATTTATATTTTCTAATTACTTAATTAAGAATACTGTTTAGAGTAATTAGAATATAAACAGATAATACTCTAATCTTAATTACTAACGAGTTCTAAGAGAAAGAGGAGAAAGAACTCGAGATTGTCGGTTTCTCTATAAAACTAAAGGATTATTTATTATACGAATCACCCCTCACGTTTAACGGATATATTATGTATAATCAAAAGGACTTCGTCTAAATCCTTTAAAAAGGATAAGGCGAGAAGTTAACTAAAGTTAATTTAAGAGCACTAGATTATACGAACTAGTATTAAGAATAACAGGCTTAAGGGGCATATATTACAACTTTATATTAACTTAAAGCTTTATATAACTTATTAATTATAGCTCAATTCTAAGAACTAAAAGATACTAACGTAAAGAACTTAAATAAGTATATTTATTAATAGATTTAAAACATTAAACAAGGATTAAATTATATTCCTTTAGACTTATATTATACGAAATTATTTGTTTTTATTAACAGATCCTTTATAAATAATAAGGACTTAAGTTCCTAGCTTAAATACGTAATATTTCTCGGCACAGAGGACGACGACCCCGATTCGAACGATTAAGACTCGTTTCTTCTTTCTAGAAATCTATTTTATTAGAGTAGTACGAAGAGTAAACAAGTAATACGAAGTGTCTTAGTTTCTAAGATTTATAATATAATTAACAGGGTTAATATAATAATTATAATAAAGAGTACAATTAATATTATTACGTTATAGTTAAAAATACTAGCGATTCTAATTGTTATTTATATAAACTCGTTCTCGCTATATAAATGCCTCGTAAAGTTCGGCACTATAAAAGAGAAGCGGCTAATAATTAATATTATAGCTTTGTGTTAATTATATAAATAACGAGAACTTATAGAAATCTAATAAATTAATAGTCAAGATAACCTAGTAAATATAATAACGAAGTCAAACTCGAATAAAAGCTTAGAAAAGCTAATTAATAATAATTAAATTATTATACAAGTAAAAAGATAAGTTAAGAGGGAAAAGAAAGTAGAGCTAAGGGAGGAATAATATTATATAATACGATGATTTTATTTGTTAAATATGTGTTTTTATTTTATTTTAGTCACTTATTTAAATATTATACGAAATAATAGTTATATATTTCTCGACTAAATAAATAATATTTAATACAATAATCGACTATCTAATAATCAACTGTCTAACGATAATCTAACAACAGATCGATTAAGGGAAATCTCTATTAGTTTCCTTTATATAAGCTCTTATATAAAGTACTTATTCTAAGTATTACGTAAAGGTTAAAGATGAGCTTAAGTCTATTTACTTAAAGGGAGCTTCTATATAATACTTAAAAGCTTAGCTATAAAAAGGAATTATACTTATAAATAAAAGGGAATACAAAAGATACGTATAAAGTTATAAGATAATTAAAGTATCTTTAGATTTATCTTTTATTAAGTCCTTTTATATAAGTCTAATAATAAGTCCCTATAGTGCCTTTTATATAGTAATTACTTAAACTTTGTCACTCTCGTTTCTTAAACTTCTGTCTTTAGATAATAAGCCCTTAAGAGGGGGATTATAATAAGTGATATAATCTCGCCACTTATAGTTATTATAACTATCCTTAAAATAACCTTAAACTAAAGTATAGTTAAGGAAAGGCGTTAAGTCACGCTAGGAATATTTAGTATAAGGAATAGCTTAAATGACACCTCTCGATTAAATTAAGAGGGCATTAACGTACGAAGGCTGATGTGTTATAAGCTACTAAGGTATAATACGCCCTTATATAAAGGCGACATCACGTCTTAGTATAGCCAAGACTATTTATTATAATATATTATAATATAACAGGCCTAGTTACTGCCCGCCAATAATAAGTATAGGCTAGGCGTTAGTGTTAATAGTAGCTAATGCGGCATTAACAGCGTTAAAGAAAATAAGGGCCTTATACGATATTAGTTCTTAAATAAAAGGACCGGAGGTTTATACAAGAAGCTATATCTTGGGGATAAGGGCTAACTCGTATAAAGAGAAAAAGACTAATATTATGTAGTGTAGTATAGTGTAGTGTAGTTACGTAGGCGTTAGTATTACTTCACTAATATTATAGTAGTTGTGCGAAGCTAGTCTTGAGGGGGTAGACTTCGTACGAGGGAGAGTACTTACTTAGTTATAGTAGTAATAGTAGTAGTATTATAGCTTACAAAAGACCTTTCGTTAATATATAGCGACAATAAATTAGATTACTTTATAGGCAAGGCGGAAAAAGAGAGACACTAATTCGTACGAGGCTATCTTAGGTCGTATAGAGAGTATCTAAGGAAGAGGAGAGCTATATAAAGAAGAAAGGGGGACTTATTATTACTATTACTACTATTACTATTAGTTAAAGAAAAAGAGAAAAAGAAGAGAAGAGGGAATTTAGAAAATCTCTTTTGTACGTAAGAAAAGCTAGTAATTAACTAGTAAGAGACGTACGAGGAAAGAACGAAGTCGTTCCATCTTAAAGTAGTCACTATTTAATATAACGAGCCGAAGTCACATAGGGCACGTGCTTCGTACGAAAGAAGAAGAGGAGCTAGGGATAATACGTTAAGTTGCGCGCACTTTGTATAAAGGAGAAAGAAGGAAGGTAAGAGAGTTTTTCTTTTAACAAAAGAAGAGTTACTAGTGTTAAGATAGCCTTAACTAAGGGGCATTCTTTTACTCTAATAACTTCTAAAGATAGTCGTCTCTCCTAGCTAAATAAAGCTTAGTTTTATACCTTACCTCTTAGTTTCGTACGAGTAATACTTATACAAGCTACGGGGTTTAGTACTTAATGTATTTAAGGTAGCTTTCCCTTTTGTATAAAAGGGACACACGAAATATACTTAATTAAACTTTACTTATTGTATTCTTTGTCACCTTGATATTAAGTATTGAACCTTGGTTAAATACCAACAGCTAGTAAGGGGTTAATACGGCGAGTTGACTCTAATTGTGTATTTGGGCCTCTAATTACGCTCAGAATCGAGAAGAAAAGACAAGGAGGAAAGGAGGGCTCTCTGTAAGGGAGAGCTCGAGTATAAATATATGAAGGACCCTCTTAATAGGGCCTAGCGTAGTCGAGTGCCATTCACGTTAACATGTCGCAGGCTCTAGTCTTCCCTATTAGGCTTAGCGCCGTCGCATAGCCAGCGATGCTACGAGCCCGTGTCAGTTAGAATACGAGGCACATTGTAAGTCGTAACAGCTAACAACAGTTTGTTACTGATTTGTGGCCGTGAGTTGTATTTCTGTCTTTTATAAATAGAGGCTCTGCGGAAGGTCGCAAAAGGTGTATAATCGCCACAAAAGCTTTAATAATGCCTTGAATATACGGTTCTAAAAGTTAGTGAAGATAATCAGTTTGTAAAAAGGCTCCCTTCTTGCCGTGGCTACCGAGGAAATGGAGCTTCGATTTGTACCCGTAACTAATAGCTCCCTATACGTTAACAGGTGTTATATAGCCTCTATGTAGTTGATGCTGTACGCAGGTATCACAGAACCTCTCGGAGTGGCCTCTATTCGTGTTTCTTGTAACCCTTTACTTGACTATTTTGCCTCCAACTAGAAATGTAACCTCATCAGACCACAGCACCTTTAGCCACTCGATCGTCCAGAATATGTGAGTAATAGCCTAAAGGTATCGTGCTTTAACTTGATCGATAGTTAAATACGGCTTTTGACAAGCTACGCATCGATAATAACCTCGTTAGTATATACGACGTTAAAGTGTTTATACCGAGCAACTAAGTCCGCATTCCTCCCTTAATTGCCGCTAGTTTATTATTCGGTTTTCCCATCTTTGTGACGCAAATATAATAACTTCATCTACCTCTTAATCTAATAGTAAAAAAGCCGGTCTAATTCGTTTTAGGCGAACTCTTTCGGGGGCTGAATATCTAAGGATTTTGCGTATCGTACTCTCGCCGAGAGGTTGGCCCGCAAGGTCCTTATATCGCTGCTGCAGCACGCAAATCAGGACTTTTCCGAACTAGTGAAGTTTGCGCATAGCCTCCTTATGTTCTGTCGCGATTTCGTAGCCTTTCTCATGATTCTAGTCGTCGAGAGGGGGGGTTGTTGGAGCCATAATTAGAAAGAGGCACTTTTGTAGGGCGAAAATTTAAGGTGGTGGGAAGCCCTGTAGCGCACAGACCCGTGATTCCAGGTTCGTTAGGACACGCCAAAATGCCTGAAGCAAAGCTTTTATCGCCCAAAAGAATCGCTTGGTTAATGACCCAAACCTTCTAAATGCCCAAAACCGCAGTTTCACTATAACACGACATAAAATCGTGAAAATAAGTTCTTATTCGTAATCAGAGGCTTAGTATACCAATTTAAGAAGTTTTCAGAATTCTCTAAGAACTTTGAAAAAAATCGCGAAATTTTTTGGCGGAGAGTAAGTGGTTACCTCGTGAGTGGTGGGCGGTTGGCCAGGGAACTTCGGGGTTGGTGGCTCAGCCACCACCAAGTGGCACCCTCCTAACCGAGCTGAACTGCTTACAATAATTTCCGCACTGCAAGCTTCGAGTGGATTAAACCTCGCAGTCCTCCGCTATCTTCTCGACCCCCGATTCAGATCAACTGTGCCTGCAAACTCTGGAGGAATGGAGAGGCCTAAAACTTTCATAGAGAAGATAGCTCTTGGCTGGGAAACGGGAAAGCTCATTGGCACGGGAAATTTTGAGGCTGCAAGGCTCCTTGCTACGGGCGAGATTTGGACTCTCATCGAACAGTTCGAATCCACAGAGCCTAATCACATTGGTGTTGGCGAACATCCATCGTTGTGTCGGAATTGCTCGTATGCTCTCTCCCGCCCCCAGAAAGTCGACTCAGGGTCAGACAAAGTCGAAATATCTCGATCTATTGATCGAATACAGGCATCTGCAAACCTTGGCTGCTATCTTTGCTCTATGATGTATCATGGAGATTGGTCACTGAGGGCAGCTCACCATTCTGATCTCCTTCCGAAACAGGCGTTGAGTGGCATCAATCCTCGTCCGAACATCTTTACTTGTAACCTGGCTCAGAGAGAAGAAGGAACGAATACTTTCCAAGTTGAAGTCACTGCCGCGCACTCCCAGAATCTCAGCCAGCTCTGGGAGCTCAAAAGTGTAGTCCTCGTACCAATAGATGGTGAGTCTCAAAGCTTGTTTCCACGGTGTCATTATACTGTGAGGTTATTCTTAACAGAAGTAGAAGACCAGGTGTTCCAGACCTTGCCACCGGTAAACACTGCAGACAGCATTGCTAAGCAAGCCTTGTCATGGATCGAAGAATGTCAAGCGAGTCATGAGAACTGTCGTCTGATTGAACCACCTTCGACGACCTGGAAACCTACTCGATTGATATACACAGGCCAACCAGATATCGGTATTGGACCACGACTCTGCCTATCTTCCGACCTTCCTGCCGATACAAGATACGTTACACTGAGTCATTGCTGGGGGTCGATCAGTATCTTCAGTCTTCTTTCAACCAACATCAATAGCTTGCTAAAGGATCTTCCTCTTGCGAAACTCACCCAAGTTTTCCGCGATGCGATTGACCTTGCTCGGCGTCTCGACGTAGCCTATATTTGGATTGACTCTCTGTGCATCATACAAGATTCGGTGCAGGACTGGCGATACGAGTCTGCGCTGATGGGGAATGTCTACAAGTACTCATGGTGTAACATTGCAGCTACTGGATTCGAGAATGGCCTTTCGGGTATTTATGTGCGGCGAAATTTGGCTAGTTTAAACCGGATTACCGTGAATCTCGATGTTCTTGTCCCAGATGAGGAAGAGGGTACCAAGGCTTATAAAGGACACTTCTACTGCATGGAAAACTTCTGGGACGTTGGTGTTTCAAATGCACCGCTCAACCAGCGAGCGTGGGTCTACCAAGAACGGCTGCTATCCCCACGCGTTTTGCATCTTGGCTCTAATCAAGCGTTTTGGGAGTGTGTGGATACCGAAGCTTGTGAAACTTTCCCACGTGGCCTTCCAGCAGCGCTATCGAGTCGTTTCAAAATAGAAACCAGTGAAGTACTACTCAGCACGATATTCGATGAGCATCCAGAAATACGGTCTCCTGAGCAGTGTTCTGAGCAAGATGACCTCGAAATAGAGACCGAAATGCTCGAACTCTGGTGGCAGGTTGTCAGAACTTATAACCGTGGACGCTTGACGAAATACGAAGACAAACTCATTGCTATGGCCGGGGTAGCGAAAGAAATGCAAGTCTTCTTGAAAGACAAGTACATTGCCGGCCTTTGGGGAAAGCACCTCTTACACCATCTCACCTGGGTTACGGCCTCGTCGCCTGGGGGTAATATATCAGATAACTGGGGAAGCACTTCCAGACCACTTTACTATCAAGCACCTTCGTGGTCATGGGCGTCAATAAATGAATGTGTTGAAAATATGGTTAGCTTTGATTCCAGGCCCCTGGCTACTATTTTAGAGTACTCTGTTTCTATTGATGGTCCTTCGGAGTTCGGGCGAGTGACTGACGGCCATATTCGAATTCGGGGCAAACTCACGCAAGCAACTTTTCGAGCCAGCGACAAAACACTCCGGCGCAAGTGGGATGAACTTGACACCGCACATCAAGTAATCCTAAGGACAGCGTCTTCACGGCAAACAATAGTTCTCCCCACGCTACAACCGGACATCTGGGTTCCGCTCCCAAGCGAAGTGGACGACGGAGTGGCATGCTATCCTGTTCGAGACGCCATCGGCAGCCGGAGTTTTTACCTCTTCCCCACTTGTGAGACCGAGACTGCGTGGACTGGGTTACTCTTACAGCGTACAGAGCCAAAAGTGCGTGGTCAATACCGACGCTTAGGTGTGTTGAAAGAAAATGAGAAGTCATTCGCAGCATTTCAGTCGCATATTCCTCTCCTTGATGACCAAGAGTACGAAGACAGCAACGAGGACGGATTTAGCATTACTATTGTATAATAGTTATAATGTATAGAAAACAATTACTGATGTCCCAACGGACAAACACGAAGACTTTCTCCTTCTTGATGTAATCACTACTGACCTTTTTCTATTAAGCTGAGACTATAATCCAGAGCGAGCTTGCATTCCACCTTCGTAGCCCTGCAACTATCGGATCAGATTTGCCTCACCTCTTCCTCAATCACACACTCAATCTCTAAAGCCCCATCACCAAAAACCTCCTGCTATCATTTCAAAAATGCCACGATGTCATTTTGGCGAGTATTCTTGACGATTGTAGTCGTAAGGATACCTAATTATTGTAATCAGGGTTTGAAGGTGGTGGTTAAGCTGACCTGGATAAGATTGTCTAAAGTACAAAGCTGCTCAGAACATCTAGACAAACCTTTGCAGAATGTTACCCATTGTACGGCAGGGCCTTCGACAGGTCCGAGTAGGGCTGCACGATATGCCTCACTACTACCTTGGCTACTTGGCTAAGAGCAGGCTCAGATTACGTTTTCTTCCCACAACAGTAGCGCCTGGATAAGCAGAGCAAGTGCCCCGGGAAGAAAAACTGTATAAAGCATGAGCTCTTGTGAGTCTAGACTGACGAGACGTGACGTCTGATAGTGGCAGCGCATGTTGTCTTTCTGGCGGCAAGCACGTTTAAATTCCGATACCCGGGTTTATAAAGCCAATGCCCGCGGCAATTCCGAGGCCGTTACCAGATGTTCCACTATCCTATTTGATGTTCCTTTGAGGAGAACCGCGCATAATCACTTACTTCATAGAAGAGTAGGGTTATAGATAAAAAAATTCTGTCGCCAAGATACTCTTTTAGCTCTTGTATAGGTTCTGACATGGCACATCCATGCTCCACAAGAATGCGGTCCAGTCTCAGTCCATCTAAGTGGCGGCGCGAAAATTTCTCGGATCTGAGATAGCTTATTACAAGAGGCAGACGACTCCCTACTCAAGATGTAGACACTTAAGGGACCGAAACAGTCTTTTCCACGACCAGAATTAGCACAACACTAGGTGAATTAATGTCATGCAAAAGAATATACATATCAGCAAAGTATCAAGGTCAGCCCCACGGTTGGCAAGTAGCCTTATCCCCTTAACTGCTAGACGCACCAAATCGCACCTTTTTTTATAGGGCTTCAGGGCGTTGCTATCACTACAGGGCCCGTGCGTTGCGGGGCAGGATAAACAAAAACATTAATAACTTTATTTTCCCACTTATTTCCCTATTAAAATACTACTTCTCAATACAACGACTATGCCCGAACACGCAACACTAGACCCCACCGATGCAAGGACATTTCATCCAGATACAGAGCCTTTGCAAAGTATAAGGGCTACTTTTTACCCTATAGAGCTCGACGAATTTGATTTTGAAGTCCATTTGCCTGAAGACTGTTCTCTAGATAATCCTATTACCTTATTCACTTAGTATTACAATACAAACATAATAATATAATCGTTTCTACTACAAACTCTTACTAATTAATTTCACTAGACAATGAACTAAAGCCTAACTCTCGTGTAAAGGATTAGTTTAATACTTGTCGAGAGGAAATTTACTTGTATTTAGCCTTTTGTATTTATATGACTGTGTATCTATTAAATAAAATTGACGACTATTAGAGTACGGCTTTATTAACCCCTTTCCACCTTATTACTACGGTCTTTTCTCGGAATCGATTCCAAGCTCTACGACGACGATTCCGAGTCTTAAGTAACGAAGATTACTATGTGTTTAAAAAAGTACCCTCTCCACCTAATTTTCTATGTACTAAGTTAATATTTTAATAGACAGAACTACTAAATACGTATATTTAAAACGTTAATTTGAAATTCTAGAAACTAGGACGGGATTTAGCTATTAACGAAGCTATTAAGCGGTACACAGGGAGATTAAAGGTTATTACGACAATACTTAATAAGCCGACACTAACAGGAATTAAGATTTAGGTTGTTACATAGTAAGGCTTCTTTTTACGGTGGCTTTACCACTAACTAAGAAAGGGTGGAGGTGCTTTTGGAGTCAAGAAAATTAAAGGTCTTAATACGACTTAGTTTATAGTCCCGTTACTTTGAAATTAACTTCCTAAAGCTACGTACCACGTTTACCTTAATAACCTCTTTACGTTAACTTAACTACTCGAATATTTACGGAAACAAGGCTTTACTACAACCGGTACTTGTAGGGTTAGTTCAGGTGTTATTTAGGATTTAGTAGACCTCAAGAAAACGCGGCAAAAAGGAGCAAATATTATGCCCTAGGGGACAATAGTTACTTTCCTTACAGAATCGGAAAACGTACTTCACTCCGGCTTTTAAGACGGGGCATTCGCTCTAGCTATGTCGACATTTTAGGATAGTAAAACTAAGGTTTTACGAGTACGAAAACGACTAAAAGAGACTACCAGAAATATAAATATCTCTCGGAAACTGTTCGGAAATTAGCTTACTAAAAAGCTCTTTATTCTAGAGCTCTTTAATAAATACAACTATTATATAGGAGATATCAATGTTAAAGACTAACTTCAAAGCCATAATAGAGGCCTTAGGCGCTTACGAAGAGGCTTAATTTAAGCTCTCCACTAATATATACCTTTGGTAGTACTCTCTAATTATTATTTGATCTCTTAGAACTCGAATTACGACCTCTAGCGCGTTAAACTTCGGTCATAAGACGATTTCCGGCTTTAACTTGTAGAGGCATTAATAGCAATAGGAAAGGATGTACTTAGATCACGAAAACGACTAGTTTTAGCCTTATTTACGGCGTCTTTTAAGACCCCTCTTTACCCCCACGAGCTAATTAAGATAAAGACGAGAGTTAATTGTAAAGCCTGTAAAGGAGGGAGATTCGGGGACCGCCTAGTTAAAAGAGTAGCTCTTAGAGAGGTTACACTTAATAATTCTAGTTAATTAAGTAAAAGAGTTACTTCTTAGTTTAAGTGTAAGTAATGTAATATCTATCTTTATAGCAAAAGCAATTGCTTTGTAACGTATTATAGTAATTAAGTATAAAATACGCTGACTTTGGATGACTCCCTGAAATTTTAGTGTTCTTCGCTTAATTTAGGGTATCGCTACAGGGGCCTTTAGGCTGGCGGCCTTATGGCAGTTTAGGGGATAGTCTTGGCCCCCGCCTTCGATATCCTATACTACTATGTTAAAACCTCAGGCATTTACTCCACACTCTGTATATATAAGGGAGCTCTGCTCCCACTACTACTCAGTATCCAATTTATGCTCTACCTACATTTCAACAGGTTATAAGCCCGGATTCCGCACGGGACACGCAGTTTCTAATTGGCTAAGTGCCTACTCTTATCCACTTAAGAGCATAATAGCTAACCAAACTTCTTCAAGGAGCTACTTTGGCCATGTTTTACTCTCAATCTTTCAAATCCTCTGTGAGGCCAAAGCAGAGATCTAGATCAAGATGATTAGGTCTATTACTCCTGAAATGTCTAAGCTTGTATCACCTTAGCACCAAACCAGAGTGCACGTCTGAAGCCCTTTAGTGGCTGAAGCAAATTGCACCTAGAAAAGGTCTAAGTTTTTATTATCTTAGCATCATATCAGAATGCACAGCTGAAGTCCGTTTGATAGCTAAACTAATTGTCTCTGGAAAAGCTTGAGTTTTCTATCACCTTAGCAACATATCAGCGTGCACGGTTGAAGCCCTTTTGATGGCTAAAGAAATCGCCCCTGAAAAGTCTAAGCCTTTTATCACCTCAGCACTAAAGCAGAGTGTACTGCTAAGCCCCTCTCGATGGCTGAAATAATCGCCGAGTTTTAACGGAGAGCCTTAGACCTGAAGAGCCGTTCTCTGCGCTTTAAACTCGTACTGTCTTTAGTTATCAAGGAGCATTAGCCAAGCCTTTACTTCTTGCGTTTCAGCCTCTATGCTGAGTATGTTTGAGATGCTCTCCTTCTAGCTTGGTGGGATCTTAGGAGAATGGCACCCGACCGGCTATGATACGGCCCGTGGGCCTTGGCCCTCTTGTATAACACGATCGAAAGGGCCAAGTTTTAAGAGAGAAAACCTTAAAGGTTAAGAGAATGTTAGCTTATCAAGAATTTCTAGTAGTTAAAAGGCATAAGAGACACTGTATCGAACATCCTAAGTTTGTACCACTCACAAAACAATCACTTCTTGAACTTGAGCAATCTCAACTAATCTATCATTAACTTAAAACGCTTCTTAATCACTAATTCTTTTATCTCTAAGACACTATTATAAACTTCTTTTCCACCTTTATAAACTCTCCTAACCGTAACTTTCATTCTCCTTGTTTTGAGGAAAGGGGAAGTGTGTTATCCCTATCACAAGCAGACTTTCAAGAAAATCACGTCTCACTGCCGAGTTCGGTAGATCTTTTTGGACTCATTGCTCGATCGCCACCTCCGGAAATTGAAGTGGTTATCCAAGTGCCTAAAACCCCGAGTGAGATATCTTGGGAAACTCCGTCTCCACTGCACTTTACCTCAACGGCTATTCCGTTTATTATCCCGGAGACAGTCCTATCCACAGCCGTAACGTCGACTATAAGATTATCCCTCAAACTCACATCAACCGGAACGTCGACCCCTAAAGCCAACCCACGACTCAGATAGCAATTGTCCCCTGTCCGTATCTTCGTTGAAGGGAAAACTCATACGAGACCCGGTATCCCTCACTGGATGGTTGATCCTTCAGAACCTTTACTCGCAACCCCTCCATCCTTACCGGTAGTCCCTTCACCTACCGACACCAAGACTCCGTCTGAGCCAATCGACCACCTTGACAGGTATCTAGTTACTCGTCTATCCCCAATCACTGTCTCCTCGGACTCAGAGTAGTCAGGTTTTAGTCAGGTTACTCATCTATCCCATATCTTTATCTTCTCGGATTTAGAGCGGCCGGAGCTTAGTCTAGTCACTCATCCATCCCCTACTACTACCCCCTCCGACTCAGAGTAGTCAGGATTGTCAACATCAGACTCGGACTAAAGATGGCGAACGAGATTAAGTCTAGTGGAGCATTCTCCCTCCAAATGGTTCCGATACTTAAGTCTGGAGCTAATTGGTCGAACTTCGAACGGCGTATCCAAGAATGGATTGTAATAAGCGGCCTAGGGTCTACATTGGATGCGAAGAATAAGCCAGTCGCCCCGGTCTTTATCCAAACGCCTTCTTCTTAAATAGCTTCCACTTCTGAAACAGGCGGAGTTGCAGCCTCCGAATCGAACGCGGCTCAAACGGGTGTCAATACTGCATTCATCACCCAGTAGTTGGCGTTCGAGTAACGCTTGATTAAGTGGGAGAAGAAGCAAAGTCGTGGTTGTATAGCTATCCGAAACCGTTGCGGTTATAACCAATTCGTCAAGGTACAAGGGAAGACTACTATTTATAAGATGATGGACACTTTACGGGTAGGAAGTCCTCCGGAGCGGGAAAGTTGATCGACCTCACCTCCCGATTTTATGCAGTCAACCTATTAGATTATAAAGACGTCACCGAACTGTCTAACATCTTAACATAAATTAACAACGAGCTGAAAGATCTTCACTCTACCGCAGCCTTTACCGTGATACAACTCGTACTCCGTTTCCTACAAGCACTTGGTTTTGTATACGAGATATTTATTACCACGTTTTAGCAGACCCACAATCTTATAGAATTTAATAGTAAACCCACTACCTTATTTAACATTACTACCTAAAAGGCATTTGATAAGGAGCAGCGTCAAAATTCTTCTATCTCCGGTTCGGGCGCTGCCTTCGTTGTATAAGGTGTATCAAACCCAAATGTACGAATAACGAAAACGAGATGGTGCACTTGTTATTAAAAAAGCTCGCCATACGAAGGCTAAGTGCTTTATTAAGCATCCTCACTTGCTAGAAGAGTACCGTGCTAAGAAGGGTACTAAAAAGCGCAAGGTAAAGTTATCTGGTGGTAACGACACGAAGATGTCTAAGAAGGACTCTAAGGATTCGAAAGGCTCCGAGGGGCCGGACGATGAAGTAGCCGCTTTGATGTGTTTGGCGATATGGCGATAGACAGTGAGATCTCAGGGGGGATCACTCAACCTCCCACGGACAGGGCCTTATCCACTTAACCAATCGAGAACGAGTGGGTGGTCGATACGGGTTGCACTAACCACGCCACGGGCACCTTGAAATACTTTACTAGTATATCCTAAGGGGATTTTGGCACTTGTAGTAGTATTGGTGGTTTTATCAAATTTGAGGGCAAAGGGACCGTCAAAATACCAATTTGTCGTGCAAAAGGTCTCTTAATCGACGGTCGGCATGGCTCTCATGGCTGCAACGTGGTGGCAAAAGTGTCTGATTTCTAGGAAAGGCTCTGTACGCAACTGCCACTATATATGGCCGCTTTTATAAGCGTAGTAGGCACGTGCGCATACCTGTGTTGCACGACACAATTCCTTCTAAGGGATCATATGCCCGCCTAATCTTGACAAATGTCAAGTATTGTCCGAGCATAAGATCTTTCAATCTTATCTTAGTATCCCAGCTCTTTAAGAATAAGAAGGCAACCCCGATACTATCAGAAAATAGCATCAGCTAGATAATTGGTGGACATAAAGTCAATGCTACTGCAAAACGTAGCTTATGGCTCCTTAATACAATCAAATGACCCGCTAGCCAACAACCAGAAACTCACTTAGCAGGGCTAGCGTCATCAACACCGATTCCCTCCGTCGCCCTTAGGGCATATTCTATAAAGGAGAATCTCACAGACTGGTATAATCGCATAAGACACATGGGAGAGCAAAATGTTAAGAAGCTACCTAAGATGTGTACCGGCATCGATTTTACTTAACGAGATCGTAAGAATCTATGCTTATGTAAAACTTGCGTCCTTAACAAGATGACCAACAAACCGCATGACCATCCGATTGAACCGGGTTAATATCTAATAGACCTTATCTACTTAAACGTTATAAACCTAATTACGATCTGTGGTTTTGATAGTTCCAGATACTTTACTACTTTCCAATGCGATAAGACTAAGTTTGCCGCAATCTACCTTGTGAAGTCTAAAGGGGAGCTAGCAGATTGCTTCATCCATTTCAAATAAGCACACGAGCGCCCTGGAATAACGATCCACCGGCTGCGAGATAACAATAGTGGAGAATATGTGACTAGCAGGCCCAAAACTACTTATTTAAAAATAGGATCCAATAGTAATCCACAATGCCTCACAACCCCATGATGAATAAAGCGGCTAAGCGTTTGGGTAGAACTCTTTAGAGAAAAGCCAAACCTATACTAAAGCAAGCGGGGCTAAACCACAAATACTAGCCAGAAGCGGTTAAGTGTGCGGCTTACCTCTATGAACAGTGTGTAAAATGATTTGATTTGATTTGATTAATAGCTATTAATCAAAATCAAATCAAGTTAAATTCAGATTAATCAAATTCAAATCAAATCAAATCAGATTAATTGATTATTAATTGATTAATTTGATTAATATAAGAGCCGCATCCTAATTAGGTATAGAGTGCTAAGACTTATCCTTTTTAGGTTTAGCGTATACTAAAAATAGGGGTGGCGAGTTTTAACCGAGCTTTACGTAGCTTAGTTAAGTGATTCTAAAGCCTTTTCTATAACTCTTAATTATATTAGCTAATAATAAATAAAAAATATATATTAGTAAGTATTTAATAATATATTAATAAGTTAAAAAATATATTAGAAATAAAAAGTAGCTTATATTATTAAGTACTTTAAGAAAACCGATAATAGCTAACGCATCTTAATATAAGCTTAAGAACTAAGATAATTACGAAATAGTTGTCGCTAATTTTAAATAAGCTATACGCTTATTTGTTATATGTAATTACTTTAGCTTTATTTATAACTACGTATACTTAGTCGTTTAGGCAGAGAGCTTATGAGAGTA
>MU270691.1:0-33821 GCA_021432625.1 Leptodontidium sp. 2 PMI_412 | reverse complement strand
GTCCACATTTAATAAAGCCTTTTAATCTAAATTACAGTACTAATTAAGGGGATTCTAACGGACCCACTTTTGTCCAAATCGGGCCTAGTAAAAAAAAGTTATATTAGTGCCAAGAAAAAACCGCCAAAATATTTGAAATCCCGCCAAGACCTGATGATATTAAAGAATAACTTTTTAATTACATAGTAAAATAAAGAAAACTAAGAGGCTAAATATCGTTATTTAATAAGGCGCAGATTATAGATTAAACGGACTCTTAATATTTTAGCGCTTAAATTTTTACCGTGTTTGAAGCGGTCCGACTGTACCCGGCAGCTTTTACTTTCTCGAGGATATCGATCCAGAGCTCGGGTACTGGGATCCTCCAATAGTGAATCTGCAATTCTGTAAGGTTATGAAATCATCAAATTTCCTTTAGAATAAGAGCATGTACTTCTCCTGACCAAATGAACAGCCGTTGTCCCTTGATAATATAGCTGTAATGATCCCACTCGACCACGGAATTAAGGGTGTTGTTATGTATCGGCCATTGAGTCTGAGCGAGCACCAAGTGAGCCAGGCTCGCAAGAGTGAGAACAAGATTATAAAACTTCATGATCGTCGGCCCAGATTCAGAAAAGAAAGAAAGAAAAGTTGCCTTAAAAGAAATGTAGAGCACTTGTTATATCATATATGGGTTTAATCGACGGCCATAAGATTCTCCGTCTCGACTGATCCAGCAACGGGGATTTGTATTCATCCATCTAGGATACCGCACATAAAAGGTACACCTAGCTCCTTTCTTCTTCATCTGCGGGGTAAGTTTATTGCAACGTTGAAAATGACGCCATCAACGCAGGTCCAAATGCAGCATTGCAGGGTTGAGAGAAAACTCAAGCTGGTCG
The DNA here is from genome assembly GCA_021432625.1 of Leptodontidium sp. 2 PMI_412. NCBI lineage: Eukaryota > Fungi > Ascomycota > Leotiomycetes > Helotiales > Leptodontidiaceae > Leptodontidium > Leptodontidium sp. 2 PMI_412. The sequence continues at coordinate 32,937 of MU270691.1, read as the reverse complement.
GTCCGAAGGAACGGAGAATCTCCGACCGAGCTTTTCAAGTGAGTTGCCGATACATGCAGGTCGGTCTTTGTGGATGGCTACCTAGGTACCTAGGTAGGGTTCTCTGTGGATTGGAAGAAATGCTCGCTTATGAAGTGATAAACACAGGGCAGTTGGTTGAAGTGAAGTACTTGGACCGGGGGACTTCGGGACTTCGGGACTTCGGGACATTTGCTATGCTTGATTGCTTGGCTGATGAAGACGCCAGGAAGTTTACACACCAATTTGCTGGCGTTTATCCAAGCTGAATAAGACGCATTCTAAGTGACCCATAGTGTTTGCTTGGTTCGATGAGTGACGGAGAAATGCTTGCTGCTGGGACATCATGTACCGATCGATGTGTGGGCAGCGGGGAGAGCAATGCAGGCGCCGTACCTTACTGTACTGTGCCTGGAAGCGAGGCAGGCGGTCCTCCGTGATTGGCGCGCTACTACCTCGTCAAGCCCCCCTCTCCCCGCAAATACACATTACAGTAGACCCCCCGCCCCCAGGATGTGTTTGTGACCGATGAAGACGATGGACAATTCTGCGGGTATGGTTCGTACACGTCTGTTGGAAGACAAGCTCTCAAGCTCCGCAAGACGTTCCTTATTTCGCCCAATGCCTAGGATCTGGGTGCAACCAAGACCTAGCGCGATGGCGACAGCAGCATACCCGAGTGTTCCGGTAACTCCATTTATGAGCAAAACCTTTCCGGGCCCGATCTGTGCTTTCTTCAGGCCGCCGAAGGAGGTACCGATATACCAAAACCGTGATGCTGTGGCGAAATCAATGCTCGGGGGCAGCAGTGCAAGCTTGGTATCTGGCGATATCAGATATTCAGACAGGCCGCCGAGAGGATAATGGGTAAGCATCTGCTCGCCGCCTGGGGATTGAGCAAAGTATGCTCGTAGACAGGAGTTGATGCAAAGGTCCCTTCTTTCTAAGGGACGATGAAGGCGAAGTTAGCCCAGGTACGCTTCTGACAATGGAATATATTGGATTCTGCCATGTTCTGGTTCGCATACCTCTTCGACAATGGTGGCAGTTGCCACATGTTAGCAACGGATCCACGTACACACGATCTCCAGGTTTGATACCCAAGACCCGATCACCAACCGCTTCCACAACGCCCGAGGCGTCGAGACCAAATACGCATGGGAGATCTGGAAGGGCAAATCTATCTTTCCCGCCATTGGTAACGAGGTTGTGGGCGTTTGGTACCAGGCAACACGCCTCAACCTTGACCAAGACGTTGTTTAGCCCGGGCACTGGTTTATTGGCTCTGCCGATTTCGACAACACGTGCGACATTGATGTTCGGCATGATTTAGCGGAGATCTTTTCGAGGCGATTGATGGATGGATGGATAGATGCTGAAACAAATAAACAACGAGATGAATAGGCGAGCGGATGCCACTGTCTGTTAGAAGTTTGAACACTTGACTTCGTTGAACTGTTGACACTTGAATAGGAGAAGTTAGAAATTTGGAACAAGTGATTTGCTTGTGTCATTGTGTTGGAGCAAGAACGGCATCTTCTTATAGAGATTATCCGCAATTGGAAAGGGAGTAGAAAAGGAAATCGTCAAAAGTCATGATGCGAAGACTTCTCTAGTTTTTCCGATTTCTCGTCAGTGCAGCAGGTAGACTCTTCACATTGTAACTGGCTGACTCAAAAGTATTTAAGTAGGTACCTATCGACCGGGTGCTCCCTCTCTCTCTTGAATGGAGTGAACTTGCAGTGGGTCTCCTTACTACCTGCTCGCTGTACAGGCTTTTGTGGCAAAAGAGTACTTTTCCTTCCCAGATAACAGTAGTAGTGGAGAGATCCATCACCATTCCACTGGGAAAGGGAGCAGGGGACTACAGGAGACAGACTCATCGTTAGTCCACTCCTCCACTGTCCACCAAGGCCATTCTGGTAGGAGAAGAAGACGAGGCGTCTCATTTTGAGTAGTGCAAGCTGGACCCGAAATTCTCTAATTAAGCCGTGCATCAACTACTGCAAAGCCATAAAATCTTCCTACTTCTAGGTTTGGCGTGTTGTGATGTCAGAGTCGCCGCTTATTCTTGTTCTCCTTGCGGCTATGGTGCATCCTCCCATTTTTGATCGCAGAGTCAAATGGCCGCCTTGCGAGTTGTGTGTTCACTATCACTACCCTAAGGTACTTACGTACTTATGTTGAACTTAATTCAGACCTGAACGTGTTCCAAGGAGGTTTGAATGTGGAACTCATGATCTTGTAGCAATTGTTTTCCCGTGAATACTGTAAGTCTACCTGGGTGGCCTTTTTCTCGGCTCTAGTTTCATGCTCTACGTTGAAGAAGTTGCATCTCAGGAAAATGACTCTGGATGCAGGAGCACTTACAACCTATGTACTGCCCTGCCAAGCAAGCGGGCTCCTCTAGTTGCACCTCACGATTTTGTTTCCGACGTTGACCTTCTAGCTCGCCACAACCTAGAAATCGCGTGGGTCCAATGCCGAGCCGGGCAAAGTGTTGTACCTTTATCGAGGTTTCCTCAGTTGTGTCGCTTCAAGGAAAGGGGTCTTCTCCTGGTGGATATAGCCATATCTTGCGTCATTAGACTAGAAGAATAGACGATTCGTACGATGGGTGACTCAAAGTCCAGGGATGTATAGTATTGCGCATTTAACATCGAGAACTTAATCAGTGTGTAAGCAGTTAGCTTCTTCCGACCTTCTTGCTCTGGTCCGGCCTCATCGTCATAGTGCGGGTTTAATGCCGAACTAAGCTAAGCACAGGGCATGTCCCTGAAGTTCATCTTGGACGCATCGCAGCGCCGATTCCCGAGATCAACAAGAAGAGGCTGGACGGGAGATCACCCGGTGGAGATCGAGGAAGTGCATGAAGCCGCTGCGGACTTTCCCATAGCCCGCGACTGTGTCCTTTTCTACTACGCCAGCCCAAGGAATGTCCATGCAAGCTTTAATCTGGTGAGCATTGATCTTTGAACGACTTTCCCGTGCTTTGTGTGCTTGTACATGAAGAACTCTCTCTGGCATCTAGACACACGCAGACAAGAGAGGCACAGCTTTGAACCAAATAATCTGGGTCAGTCTTCCGCACGGAACTTGGACCCCTGTGCAACTATTCCGAAGGGCGACCAGGGAAAGTGATTTAAGTATCAACAGAAAGCATTTTTGCCAGCTTCGAAATCGCGTTCAAACGTCGTGACACCTATCTAGGTACTGGTACTGTACATAGCTCAACCTCCTCGATTGGTTGCCACTTCCACTCAAGATAGCACTCTTGTTTTGCCATGTCAGGTCCTCCCCATGAATCTCATTCCGTGCATGATCGTGTTCCCAGGTCTCAATGTCGATCTCAATTCACACAACGCGATCTCCATCGACTTGGGAACTACTCGCCACACTCGCCCCTCCGCGTGATCGCGCTAGTCGATTATGATGCCTTCTACGCTCAGTGTGAGACGGTACGGCTGAATCTGGATCCCGCGCAGCCTCTTGCAGTTCAACAATGGAATGCAATCATCGCGCTCAACTATGCTGCCGCGGTGCTTCTGTGGAAGATGTAAAGCGGCTGTGCCCCAACATCGTCCTGCAGCACGTTGCAACTTGGAGAGAGGGTGAGTCCTCTTGGGCCTATCGATCGGACGCAGCCGACCCAGCCATGATGAAGAGGGACAAAGCTGCCCTGGATCCATACCGGATACAGTCGCGGAAAAGCCTCCAGATTATATTGAACCATCTACCGCCAGCGCCCCTTCAGCGAATTGAGAAGGCAAGTGTGGATGAGGTATTTCTCGACCTATCTGCACAGGTGCATTCTATCCTCCTTTCTCAGTACCCGCAACTGGCTGTCGACAAGGACCATGACCATGGCCAAGATGGCTTGTTTCCTCTTCCTCTCCCACCACAAGACCATTCTTACTTGGGACGCGGACCACCTGGTTGACTTCCCAGCAGACACGCACCATCCTCACCAATTCGACTGGGACGACATCACGTTGAACATTGGTGCCCAGATTATACGAGAGCTGCGCAAGGAACTTCTTGGTCGTCTTCACTTCACCTGCTCGGCAGGTATTGCACACAACAAGTCACTGGCCAAGCTTGGAGCTGGATGCAAGAAACCAAATCGACAAACGGTGATCCGCGCTCGCGCTGTGCCTTTCTTCCTTTCGACTTACAAGATGACCTCGATCCGTGGGTTGGCGGGAATGCTTGGTGCAAAGGCTGAAAAGGCTTTTGGCTCTAGCAGCATCACTGACCTGCTTACAATCCCATAGGGGCGTATGCTTGCTGCGCTCGGTGGGCGAAATGGTCTCAACCTCTTCCGCCTCATTCGTGGCATATATCGCAGTGAAGTTATCCTCCGAACCGACCCCCAGTCAATGTTGACGCAGAAAACCTTTGTCCCTCCGCTCGCAGATATCAACCAAGCCTCCTCCTGGTATGTTCGTTTTGCCCTCAAGATTTCTATAGTCTGGGATCTGGGATGGAGTCCTCGTTCCGATCTCTAGAAATTGGGAATCATACATACTAAGTCTTGATTAGGTTGAGAATGTTTGCAGCAGACCTCGTGGGCAGGCTCAACGATCTCCAAGCCGAGACAGGGTGTTCTCGCCGGCCAACCACGCTTGTTGTACATCACCACATTCGGGGGCGCTTTGGTCCAACCATATCAAAACAGTGCACCATCCCCCCGCAAGTGGAGATTGACGAGGAAACAATCTTCAGCCTGGCGATGAGGAATCTGAAAGCTGCAGCAGACGAGGTGACACCCGCATGGCATGCTTGAGTATATACACGGATTGGTGAAGGAGGTGCAGAGGAACCAACGAATCACCAGCTTTATGCCAACCAGCTCAGGACAATCAGGCAAACACGGCGATAATGAGCCGGTTCGAAAGCGTTTCAAGCGAAACCTCAGACCCGAAATGTGTATCAAGGCATCGAGATGGCAGCATCAAACTGATGCTGATACGCTCACTACTGCCGCTGCTGATGGTTATCTGTGTCCAATCTGCGCAGAAACAATTGCACCCGCTAACGTCCTGGAGTATTTGGATTGGCATGTGGCATCCGAGCTACAAGATCAGTCTTGACGGCAAATGCCCATTCCTTGCAGACAGACTTCATAAGTAACAGGAATTACTCACATCTTCGGCTGAGCAGGAATTCCATGAAGCCGCTCGTGACTTGGGTTGCGGAAAGCGAAATGTCGTTTGAATGAGCTGCCACTACTTTTGCTTAGATTAGCACATGGCCTGTACATGACGCAGAAGTTCAGATGGCAACGATCTCTACCCATCTTCGCTGGTCTCGGAGCAAGACGAAGTGCAAGTCTGCAGCAGGGAATGCGATGACCAGCCAATCGTCTTATTGATGCATTGCATAGAGCTACGTCATTTGTATTTACACAGGAAGTCATGGAAGTCCTGGATGTTGTCCGTAGGCTCAACTTGTGTATAGCGACAATTGGGTACTTCTAGATTTCCCGCATGCACAAGCTTTCTGACAAACCAAGACAACTCTTTGGAGTGCCTGACGAAGCCTTGCAGCGGAGGCTCTTCGGGTCTGTTTTCTTCGGTCACAGTATGCCAAAGATCTTCCCATCTATCTGCTGCACGAAGTATGGCACCCTCTGTATCTTGTAGGAGACAAGAATACCTCGAAGTCATTGTCAAAGACTGTAGTGCTACTTCAGGTCAAACCATTTCAGATCTCAGATGATTTGACGATTTGTGCATACCACAGATAGTGACCATTAAGTGCATCGCCGTGGGAGGTTTGTGGATATCATCAATCCAAGTATCTCGAAGTAAATCCTTGGTAAATTCCAATACAGTCTGGTGAGATGACTCGGGACAATCAATCATCTCGTACTCAGCTGCCGTCTCAGCTTCGAAAACCTCATCGCAACAAGGGGACGCGACCTTCAATTCTGCAATTGCCGTGAGAGGACAACTGTTGAACATTGCAGCAAAGCAGCTGTCCATAACAAATGCCCAGACTGCTAGTCTTGTTTTTGTGTTAGTGTTCGAAGATTTGCACATTTGTGTTTACACGAGAATGCGTACCGTTTGCGGACTTCTTTAGAAACAAATGATTTCCACTTGGACTGACCGCTCTCCAAGGTCTGCTCCAAAACTTCACCAGCAGCTTGAAATAACCCACAACTTTTCAAAGCAGCAATGTACCGCGGATGCCTCCTTGTTCGGAGGCGCCTCCTCGTCTCCACATTGTTTGTTCCGTTCTGGACAATTTCAATGATCAGAGCCGCTTGAAGCACCTCGATCTGGGCTTCAGAAACTGCCCAGTTGGTGTATCCATGGTGCAATTGTTGCATAGTGGGGTGGTCAAAAATGTACTCCTCGGCAACATCGAAAAACTTGCGTGCTGATAGAGTAAAGTCTGTAGGGGCGCAGCCTAAAGATCCAAACAGAAAGATCACTAACAAAAGGGGCAAGGAGACAGTCTCGCAATTGAAAGTAGGACGGTGGATGATAGGATAGTATCAATGTAGCTGTCGAAAATACGCCTGAACAGAGTTCTCCAGATTTGCCGTTGTGAAGACTTGGTCTGCAACATCTTGTCGAATTCAACATGAGAGTTCGGACTGTTCGTAAGGAGCAGTGAGTGTGTGGAAGCAAGTTGTAGACACAGGTTTACTAGTTGATTGGCGATAACTGTGTCTATTCGACTCTGGGTAGTAGACAGAGCATCTAATAAGTCAGTTAGTTAGTTAATTAGCTGAGCCAAAACTTCAGCTGATTGGCTTATAACAAAACGACAACTGATTGACTTATGGGGACCAGCTTATAAGCGCTTAAAAGCTAGTACTATGATTTTCTATTTACTAAAGTCAAGAAGTGTAGCGTTTTAACAAGTCTCTATTTAAATAGCACCTCTTTTCTGCTAGTTTTTGAGGCATTCCTGGTGCTAAAGTATTTTACTACTCAAATTAGAGCTTTGTGGAGTAGTTTATAAAGCGCAAGAAAAAAAGACACGCTTACACTTAGAGCTCATTACAGGGACAGAAAGGAAATCAAACGCTATTTTATATAACTGTGGCCACTAGGCCTCTTTTGACAACTAATACTCTATAAGAGGCTGATCTGTTGGTGCCTCTTCAAAATACTGAGTTAACTAATCTTTACAAGCTGAAGACCTACTCCGAATTGAGCTAGAAGGTAAAGTAGGAGCTAATTGATTAAGAACTGACTCTATGTAAGACCTACGAGCCGACGGCTCCGGGGATACCTCAGCTCTAGTGGCAGACCCCTCTATTTGCTTATATTCCCGCAGCTATAAGGCCTTGAGGTTTGTTTTGCCTTCCTTGACGAATCGAGCTATGGAGGGGCCACTCTACTGTTAATCAAAGTAGGCCTATTTCCATCGGGGGTGGAGTACTAGAGCCGCCATCTATGCTATTAAGGCGTCTGTTTTGGTGTAATATTCTTTAGTCTTTCCCCAGGCGTGTGTAATAGAGCTCTATATGCCTTCGTGGTTATTAAAGTCGCTATTCTTTGCCTTAGCTTCAAGATTCTCAAAGTGAGTGAGTATATATTCAAATACAGGAAGAGTCTCCTATAAAGCACTATGTAAGGCTTGTTTCCCCCCCTCCTGTAGATCATAGTTCCCCTCAAGGCCTTTAGTAAAGTGGAATAGAGGCTCTAGGTGCTGTGCTATCAAAGCAAGAGTCTCCCATTCGCCTTCGCTGAGGTAGTCGTTTTAGTGTATTTCGACGTTAATAGGGAGCTTAGAGAGTCGTAATTTATAGGCGTATATATCGAGAGCCTCTCGTAAGCCTAAAGCGCGTTGAATCATACAAAAAGACGCGTTCCAACGTATTCCACCATCAAGCACAACCTTCCACTGCTTTCCAGTAGCCTCACTAACGTTATACTCCTTTTGTAAGTCGAAAAACAGGTCAGTACGCTTTTTAGAGGCCATGACGTGTGCTACCAAGTTATAGAGCTTTTTAAGCTCTCCGCGACGTCTTTAAAGAGCTCGCCTTTCCCTTGGCCCCCCGCTGTTGTATTTGTCTTTAAAGCTTATCGAATCTTGGCCAAATAGATATTACTCGGCGATTAAATTAATAACGTGTCTTATATAGCGTAATCGTCGCTCTTGCGGGTTAAAGTGGAGTGTTTTGCTAAGCTCTTGAAGTGTAGTATCGTTGTTTATTGCGTTGTCAAGAACAAAGTAGCCAAGGTTAGTAGAAGTGATTCTAAAGCGTGAAAGGAGAGGTAACAGGACTGAAGCTTAATCTATAAAAGTTAAATATACGGAATCGTTAGTAAAAGAGTAGCTTACTAACACTAGTCTTACTGTGCTTTGGCAGCTTTGGCAGGCCAATTAGTCGTGTGACGACCTTATTCTGGCCGTTAATAAAATAAACAACAGCTGCAACAACACTAATCTTCTCTCTCTTTGAACCCCAACTATCAAAAGAGAGGTAAACCTTTGATTTAGCGTCTTTAATCTCCTATATAACCTGAGGCTCAAAAAAATCAAATATATCGTGTACCCATTGACCTGTAGTTGACGCTAAATCAGGAAGAGCTTTCAAAGCCATAAAATTAGTAATAGAAAAGAGCCTTTAGAACGAAGGTGAGACGGATTTTTGGTGTTTGACGTTGTCCATTATAACCTATTAAATGAAGGCGTTCTTGAATTCAAGATGGCGGAAAGGTATAATTTTAGCGTAATCTCTATCTACGACTCTAGAAGCTTGTAATCTGACAGGTTCTACTGGCTCTGTTGTAGTAAAAGGTGGTAGTTGCCAAATATCTCCATATTTATTAAGGTAATAGTAGGTAGTAAGGTGTATTTCGACATTACGGAGTGTATTCGTAGAGAAGGTAAACTCCTTATAGCGACTAAAGACAAGGTCATAATGGCCTACTAATTAGCTAATTAGTAACAGCAGACTGGGTAATACATACAGCGTTTATAGCTCCAAAAAGTAGGCTGTTTAGGCTTAGAAAGCTCTATTAAATAGTATCTAAGTTGCTATACCCATTAAGTCCGTGGTCGTTTGGGTGCTAGAGCTAGGGTCTTTCCCCGAGGTAAATTAGCCACAACTACCGGCCGATTATCAAACAAAGGCTCTCCAAAGTTATATAGAGAGTAATTAGGTGAAAGAGTCGTATTCTAAGGCTTATAAAGGTCGTAGTTGTCGTTGTATTAAGGTGGTGGCATCTAACAAGAGTCTTTTGGCTTGATTTGTACCGAATAAGCCGAAGATTTCATTATATATTGAAACGCACTTCGCACAGGTGTAGTAGTACTCGCAAATAGTATAGATGAAGTTTGTAACGTATTCTCGTTAATATTAATAGGAGAAGTTAATCGAGACATGTTTAGTGGAGATATTGAGAAGTTAAAGCTAGAATTAGTTGTGGAAATAGCTATAAGTTGATTATGGGAAAATTATAGGATTCTGCTGTGCTTCACCGCCTTAATTTGGGCTCCCGGGAGCACCAAAATATACACTTATCTAAGCCTATTATTGACCCTATTATAGTCAAAATTAAAGGTACTAGCTTATAAGCGCTTATAAGCTAACTTTTAAGCAAGCTGATTGGCTTACAAAGATTTTACAGCTGACTGGCTTACGTCAAAAGCTCAGCTTATTGGCTGGCTTATAAGCTAGCTGACTTATTGGATGCCCTGGTAGTAGAGGGACGTTGCTCTGCATCTTCTAGAAAATCTTGGTTCGAGTAATCGATAAAGTCGGCCGTCCAATTTTCCTGGTCCCAGAATAGCGCGCCATAGCATTCGAAGTTATACTCAAATGCACTTGGCGATACCAGGGGAGCACTTACAACCTGTCCAACAGACTGGTTTCTGCTCGCAGTGACCAGGGTCCTGGTTGCTTCGTGTTCTGCTGGTGCGGTGAAAGCCAGTATGAAATGAATTGGGATCTTCCCTCGCGAGGTATCCGAAGCTGTTCTTACTGATCCAGCTGGTGCTGGTGCTGCTGAGAGGCCAGAGTCTCCGATTGATGCATCAACGACAGAGGCAGAGACGGAGGGAGAGGTGGAGAGGTTGCGTCGTTCATAAGTGCATATTGCCTTGGAGGAGACACATCGGGTACATGGGAAGGCTGCGTCACACGAGAGCTTGCGTTTCGCGCAGATATCACACGCCTGGCGTGCCTTGCCACGTCGAGATGGGGTGACTGCAAGCAACGTATCGACACCGGCAGGAGAACATACCTCGACGTGTCGACGAGCTGTATCACTATCCAAAGTCAGCGGGTCAGGGGGCAGAGATGCAAGTACATCGTGCAGCTACAAGGCACAAGGTGCAATAAGACTATGTATGAATATGAATGTGTTTCATACAGTCTGGAGAATCTCCTGTTGCAGACGGGGCAGACCACAGTCGACCTGCCCGTATCTTTAGAAGTAGATGTAATTAGCAAAGTAGCCTACAGAAAATGCAACTGGTCCAGAGGATGAGAGTTTGTTGGGAGGGGGGGTGATGCAGGTACTGGTGCTGGTGCTGGTGCTGGTGCTGGCAGGACGAAGGAAAGCATGGGTGCGGTTAAGCAAGCAAGCTTAGATTAAGCCTTTGGGCAGTGTCTCACTCACGAAGTGCTTCATGTCGACGCAAATGGCTATTGGTGGAGAAGATCTTCCCACAGGTATAGCAACGATGTCGTCCAGGGCCTTCGGATGCGGGTTTGGGCATTCTGCATGTCTATCTCTGTCTCCCTCTGTTGGCTGGTGTCGACGGGACGCATCAGGGAAGAGCAGGGGATGAGGTGGGGTGGGTAAGACAGAGATCGGACGTGAGTATGGTACTGTAAGTGAGCTGTAAGTGGGTATGTGGGTATGAATGAGAGTACGTGGGTATGGCTTGTGGGTGGAGGGGATGGGTTCAATGCCGAGAGGGAGGCATACCTACAGTACCTGACTAGGAAGTATGGTGTGGTACCTAAGAAATAAGTAACCCGAAACAGTTGGAAATATTGTAGGTAGGTAGGTAGGTCTCTAGATAGTGAGCTGAAAATTAGCAAACAAGGCTTACTATCAGCCCCGAGGCCGGCTGTGTTCATCTTGGCAGCAAGTCATGAGGTCATCTTTGAGAGAGTCTAATTATTGATTAGTGATCATGAACCCAAACCCAGGCTCTCAGCGGCCTTTACGAAGTTACAGAACGACAGTACATTACAGTACAGTACAGCATAGTGAAACCCCTTCTATGTTTGAACTGGGTTATCTAAGTAAATCTGGGTGTACGGGAGCATGGTAATCAAGCTTCATCTCTCTATCTATCCCAACTTCGCCTCGGCGGCAGTGGCCCTCGGAGGGCTAGCGTAGCGTCATACACAAACACTGAGGTACCTAGTAAGTTACTAAGAAAGGGGGGGGGGGGGGGGTGTTTCGGGTTTTTCAGGAAAAGGAAAGGAGCAGCTTGGTCGATCACCACACTATCACAGTTGGAACACCAGTGGAACGGACGCTGAGCTACCTACAATCTGCGCTGGTTTTTCTAATGCCGTTCAGTCCTTTCGCCAGGTCAGGGCCAGGCCTATCCCTTCCTTAGTATGTACCCAGAGGCAATTGAGGTATCTGTGTTCAGTGCAGTAGCCCTGCCCTTCGGTTGTTTACCTACTGTGGGTTCTTTTCCGAGGAGCGCTAGGTGAGTCTAAATCGACCACGCAATGATATTGACTTCCCTCTTTCTATAGTGTTGAATCCGCATACTGCGGCACCTAATCATCTTCCTGATACCACTTCGGTATACGTGGTATACATATAAGCACGCTCACACCCATACACATTCATTCGCCGGCAAGAACAGTATGGCGGCTTCACAAGTCACATGCATCGACTTTCAGCTTGCGTGACGAGAGAGGGCAGAAGATACACTCGGTTTTTCCTCCTAGGACCTGCACATACCTGTAGACAGCATATTCGGAGCTTCTCATACGGAGCTTTGATCAAACAACCATCACAAACATCAACGATGCCGCGCAAAGCCCAACCCGTAACCCGAAGGCGGCAGCCTGCAACAGTTCCAGGTAGTGCACAAGGCAATACTTCCCTTTCAAATTCGTCAGAACAACCGTCAGACAGCAGCGACTCCGAGAAAATACGACCCCCAAAACGTGTCAAACGCTCCAAGAAGAGAGCAGCCCTTTGAATCGTATCCCGAACCCCCCCAAAAAAAAGCCCAGAGCAGGATGCTGCTTTGCACAAGGACTCAACGAAAGGTCCCTCCTCACTCTCCGCCAGCAAAAGCCCTAAAAGGGCAAAATACGACTTCTCGGCCAACGCCACATCTCCATTTCCAACCTGTCTAGCTCTATCCCTAAAAGATGTCCAGACAGTGTTTCGACTACTGGAAGATAAGCATGGCAAGATCGAGATGTCACAATCTAAGCCTTTTCTAGGCCTTCAGATCGAAGGCTGTAACGAGGAAGAACCAGCCTTGATTAACGCAATCATAAGAGCACGTCTGAGTGCTGGTACTAATGATATGAATGCATCTCGCGCTTTCATCGGTACTCTGGAAACTTTTGGAAGGCGCAAACCTGGAAGCGCCATCGGGATCGTCGACTGGGAGGCTGTTCGGCTTGCTCCGGTGGAAGATCTCTACGAAGCCATCAAGACTGGAGGAATGGGAAATGTGAAGAGTCGCAGCGTGAAGGCCATCCTTGACATGGTACACGACGAGAATGTCGTCCAGCGCAAACAGGGGGAAATTCCAGTCAAAGCAGACGGGATCGATCTTCTAACTCTCGAATACATGCGCAGCCTTTCAAAGGATGAAGCATTTGAAAAGTTTATTACTTTTCCAGGTGTAGGACCAAAAACTGCAGCCTGCGTTATTTCGATTTGCATGCAACACAGTAGCTTCGCTGTGGACACGCATGTGTACTGGATCTGTACATGGTTGGGCTGGGTGCCACCTGGGACAGACCGCGAAGGGATGTTTGCGCATCTGGAGACTAAGATTCCCGATCACCTAAAGTTCGACCTCCACTACTTGATGATTAGACACGGCAGAGCATGCGTGAGATGCCAGGGACATACCTCCTCCTCATCCAAGGGATGGGAAGATGCTGATTGCCCACTGGAGGGCTTGGTACGGAGGAAAGGAGGGAAAGAGGTAAAAGTAGAGAAATTTTCGGACTGCCCAACAAAGGCATCTAAACCTACTGCTTGAATGGGCGATTTTAAATTACGATTTGCAGGTAACTTTCACGTCATTGTCTATAAGATCTATAAGATCTATAACCTAACAATCTTCAGCTTTCCAGCGCCGACATCCTTAGGAAACTCGCTCAACATCTTGTATTCCTGGGCCTAAACCTGCTAGAAAGGTGCGACAGTCCCGCCGCTATCGGACTTCTTGCAAGGAGCCGCGACGCAAACGTAGCAAAGCAGCACCGGGATTCGGGTTCACGTCCATGGGGACGTCGTTGCATCTGATCTCCACGCGCGGATGCTTTGCACCCCACACATATGACAGCGCTTCATACACGGGATCGTCATCCAAATTCACAACTTTCCAGGGTACAGCGGATGAGATCGGACGAAGCTGAGGGATGGATATTGAAGAGGCGGATTGATTTCGGATACGGAAGAGGAAGATTGGCGTAGAGTGAGGAGGTGTAGTCTGGTGGGACTCATTGCTGGGGCGACGTGGGAAGCGGCGGATCTGACATGACCCTGATCAATTCGAAGCCGCCGAAGCAATCGACGGAGAAATAGTTGATTGTGTTCGCAGAAGAAAAAAAACAGGAGAAACTTGATGATGAGGGTTCGCGAGGCCTCAAGGTGGTGTGATAAGGGGGGTTAATCCCTGATGCAGATTGTCGTTTGCTTCAAAGTCAGCTATCAGAGCCCTCCATGCAGTTACATCCTTGGTTCTCTTGCTATCAAAAGGGTTCTGCGCGTTAATGTGGATCAAGAGAAAGCGGGGGAAAGGCGGCTACAAAGCAGTGAAAGGGCCGATTGAGTTGAACGGATACTCGGTGCCCTACCATTTTTTCAAGGCGGACGAGAGTGGCATGACAACGATTGATTGCCCCACCCTCAAAGGTGTATAAGGATATATATATATGTAAATAATCAACCATCTTCAATTCAATTCAGTCCGCAGAGAATAATATATACTCAATTTTTCCTATATCAACCAGGGCATCCATCAACTTCGAGCAGCTCAGTTAACTAACTACAAAGATGATGGCGGCATCGCAATCCAGCTATGCCCAACTCCAAACCCTCACCTACCTCGTCGATGAAGGCCAGGTCCTCGTCGACCTCCCTCGGGGAGATATCAGGGAGCTTCTCTCTGAGGCGGCAGAGGAGGGCCTGCATGCAAGTGCTGTCCCGGCAACGGTGATCCTCGAACGCATGGGCGAGCTCAACGCCACTCTAAAAGACAGCTTTCAGCCCAAGAAGAGCGACATCTCGACTCTCAACCTGCGTGTAATCCTCCCGAAGTCATCTATGCCTAATGGCGCGTCTGCTCCCAAAATCACCTCTTTTATTGCCGTTAGCTACTGCTGGCACACCGACAACTCGACCCCACTCGAACACCAGTGGCTCCCCGCTGACGCCGCGAACCCCATCGTGCCGGGATGGGACATCTCCCGCCCCATGATGGACGTCGTTATGAGCCATGTCCGCCGCGTCCCCGATGCACAGGGAGGCTTGGAAGGTGTCTGGCTTGACAAGTTATGCATTCAACAGACCGACCAGGCAGAGAAGGTCGACCTGGTCGGCGCTATGGACACCATCTACCACTCGGCCCGCCGCGTCGTCATCTTGTTGGAAGATATCAAGCTCTCTGCTAGGGAAGATGCTGCCGGGCTCGCCTACGCCCAGTTCTACCACGACTTGAGCCGAGAGACCAACACGAGAGGGCTGCAAGGTGCCGCGAAGGGGCAGTTCATACAGCAGTACTTCCCCCGGCGCGAGCAAGAGCTGCGCGAAGAAGGAAAGGCACATATCATTGAGGATGCCAAGGATTTTGCCTGCAAGATCCTCAGTGCCCGGTGGTTTAGCAGAGCGTGGTGCTTACACGAGAGCCGCATGGCGCGCCACCTCAAGGTTAACAACCCGCTCTTCCTGTGCTTTGGTCACACTAAAGTCCTGGACTTCGAGTTCCGTTGCCTGTACTATATCGCGATGTACCTGCATAGCCAAGGGCCTTGCAACATCGACAACCCGTTTGAAAACCTCGACAAACCAAATCCGACGACGCTGCAGCAGCTGTGGTATCGCATGGTGCGGCTGAGGGCGGAAGTAGACCCGGAGGTATCGGCCATGGAGCACTTTGTGAACGTCCTGTCATCTGGATGCAAGTACAAACAAGATCTAGTCTCTATAGCGCTTAACACGGCACGTCTTCCCATTGTCTTTAAGCTTGAGGGAGATAACGTAGGAGAAGCAGACTTGCTGTGGATCTTTTCCATACTAGTGCTCGCAACGGGTGACTTGACCCCCCTCGTGATGATGGGGTCCAAACTTGAAATCACTAACCAGGGAGGGAGGAAGATGATCTCTTGGGCTGTTAAGCCCCCGCGATCCGTTTTGGGAAATCGAGAAAAGCTTACGATGCCAGAATCGATAACGGCCGTCACGGGGGAGTACATTGAGTTGGATCTGCTAGTGTTCGATACATTCCCAATACCGCCTTCGTCTTTTGCAATGCAAGCGGCGGAGACGATTATCAATAAACACTGTCTACAAGAGGTGGCCAAGGATTTTATGGCCACGGACGATTTTACAGCAAGCGCCATCGAAAAGGCGGTTGAAAACCTCCGACTCTTGGACAATATCGCCGTAGCTAATCGTCCGGGACCTGGCCCTTTTAGTGATTCTCTTACGGCCTGGCTTGCGCTCGCTCTCGACTGTGGCCTGGACTGGATTAAGCAGTTCCCAGATGCGATGCTGGCTGATACAAGGGACAGATGGACGTTTGGGACGCTGGGCGAGATAGCTAATCCTATACTCACCGATGCGGCACGCTCCGTGCTAGCTTTCTTTTCAGCCGACGCCAACGATGACCAGACATTAAAGGCCGTAATAAGATGTATGACTTGTCTTCTCGACAATCGTCTTATTTTCTTTACCATGTTCCCTCGACGTATTGAGGTCGGGCCACAGCTGGGCGGCTCTGCTATTACGTCGTTCTCCGGGGACAAGCTCCGAATTGCGGTCCCGGCAGCTATTGCACACTTGCCGGGATGGCACAAACGGGTCTGGGCCATCGAGCCATTTACTCTATCCCCGTCATTCTCTTCCTCGGAACCATCATTATTACCCTCGGAACCCAAGGAGCACGAACCGAAAAACGATGCTGGTCGCGAGGATGGGGAGGGCATATGGCAAGTTAAAATGCGGCATGCTATCTTCGGGTGCCCGTGCTGGGATTTGGGGAACCTCCCTGGCGGGAACAGCAAGGGGTGGGTCTTACAAAAGGGGCAAAAGGTGTATGGGGGGATGGTTATAGATGGAGAAACTTAAAGTGGGCTTCTGCTGTGCTATAACTATAGGATTAGCGGCGGTAGAGTACTATAAAGGATTCGTCAGGTCAGCGCTAGTCGCAGCCCTAAATATGGCTCGCGATAACTCTCACCTCCCCGCAGTGCACTAAGATAGACTCACGGCTGAATTGAAATACAGTAGTGCGTTGGGGTAGTTAGAGGCTTTGCTCACCTCGACCATCACCGCAAGGTCACGACGTAAGGTTTTGATGTTGCGATCTCGTCGTCCGAGCAGTCTAACGAGGTTAGGGAAGTAATTGTCATTGGTGTTCCAGACTTTGAAAAGGTCGAATTATCATCGCTGGATAGTGGCTGTCGGTCTTGGATATAATTAATCAAACCATTGATATCTTGAAGCTGCCGGAAATCTTCAAGCGGGATTTCACAGCCCAGACTCTGATGCAGTTCACTCAATACTTCATTGACCATGAGAGAATCAATCCCAACATCTTCAAAGGAAGTATCGTGATTAATTTCATCCATAGATTCTCTGTAGAAAATCGCTCTGGTGGAACGTCTCCTACCATTGAAGCTCCGGAGCTAATCACGTTCCAGAACTCCTCGAGGGAAGCTGCACCTGGAAATCTACATGCCATTCCAACGATAGCCACAGAATTTCTCCGGATAATGATATTCCGAGGCTGTCGAGATTAGTGGTGCAATGGAAGCAGCATTCACTTGGGTCTCTAGTAGAAATCCTGTACCGCTTTGGATGGACAGTGTGACGGGAGCATCTCGAACTGTCGATGCTGAGATGCTTGGCATTGGACCAATAGTGAGTAGAGTACTGGAAGTTGTGTCTTCCAAAGATGAAATAGCAGTTGTGATCGTTGAATTCCAGTCTGACATTTCCACGACGAGAGACTCCACGGCGACCTTTTCCACATTTCCAGTTTTAACGACCTGGCCGGTCGTGTTGGATCTCAACAGGAGAAACAGCTTGGAGGCGTCCGGTAACTGAAGATCCTTCTGCGAGGTAACGAAAGCCAAAAGGCGTTGTTTGATTCCCGTGCTGCTCTGGCTGTGGAAGACGCCCTCAAGCGCGAGGCTCTTGGCCACAATGTCTTGCGATGAAAATGAGTTGACCAAATCTAAATGTCTGGTCTTTGGTAGGGTTATGGTGTAACTGCTCTTGTCTGAAACGACAGATATGTACGTCTAAGTAATGTTATTATCTCTTGCTTGTATTGCGGACCCGTCCATACTCCCGTCTGGGTACTTGGCAATAATTTCTTCGACTAGGTGTATTTTTCCGGATCTCTCAATCTCACACTCAGGCAGGATGTCTCTAACGGGGGACGAGCAAACGGGCCAGCTAAGTCGACGAAGGCCCCAATGCACAATGCTAGGCGCAAAGCGATCCCTCCGAATCTAGAGATGTTTTCTTCGTCCTCGGACAGCGAAATTGCGACAGCGGTCAGGAACCCAGTGCAGAAACCCTGAATCCCGGCTGACTTTGCGGCCTCTAATATCGACGAATGTGTGATTCCTTCACGGTTTCTTTCGAAATACGTCATGTACTCAACGATTTGAAATACGACTGTCAGAGGAGTGTAAAAGACATTCAATGCCTCCCGCGGTGGATTGAGAGGAACTCCCTCGCTAAGCCACTTTCTAATGGCATCAATACACTCCAAACCAGGAACAGAGCCCAATTGAGGCCGATGCTCGAGGAGCAAGCCCCATATTCTCGGAAGGCCATCGATTGCAGCAAGGAAGTCGCGGAGACGCGCCTGGCTCAGCAGGGATTGACGAATCCGGCCGAGATATTTCGCACTCGGCAGATTCGTCTGAGGTCCGCACAGGAGGAGGGATGGGACCATGATGGATGGATACGATGGGTTGAAAATGCGCCCTGGACAATAGAGTTGAATCTTTGTTGTTTGTTCGCCAGCACAGAAGTCATTCGATTCAGTATTCTTTCCACGCTTTCGCGCTGACCTGCGGGTCCAGTCAGCCTTGGTCGCAGACTACAGCCTCTTACTCGGGTCCCGAGGGGCCAGGAATCCTGGAAGGCACCGAGTGAGCACCTCCCAGGAGGAGCTTTACTTGTGGAGCAAACAGCGGCTTGCTGCCTTGTTCTAGTCAGCTTTCGTCAGAGAGGCACCGAAACCCGAGACTTGCTAAACTGCATGGCAAGACCCACTGTGATACAGAGCAGCAAAGGCTTACTTATGAGTCTCAGCGATGGACTTGGTTGCAGACCGAAATGTTTTTTTTTTCTCTTGTTCTTTTCTGAAAGCAAGCAGCCTTGCTATTTTGCCTTGTGGTCAGGTCCATCACCAGTCGCTTTTCTCAGGTGCATTAGTACGTCATGTTTACTTCGATCAAATTTTTTTGATTTACTCCAAGGATAGACACAATACCAGCTGCAAGAAAAATAGCAGATGCAAATTTGCTAGATGATAAAATCACACTCCGCGTAGGCTTCTCCCCTTGTCTCTGCCACCTGTACTCTCTGAAAACAACCCCGTTTTGCCTACGAGCTATTCTGTACCCCCCCCCCCCTGTTCGAACTTCATGGTCATATCTTCTGGCAAGATTTATTCGTCAATCGTAAGGGGAATCAAAAGAGAGTAGCTCTTTGGTGTTCGTGTAGCTATCTAAAAGGAAGAGCCGTGTTCTAGCCCAAGGCAATCCCCTTCCCTGGCGTCAACTCAAGACATCGTTCCAGCTGAGAAACCCCTCCCGCTTCCAATAATCCACATAGTTCCCAATGATTTCCGCGCTCACCGGACCCATGTCCTCCAGCGTCGGCGATAGTTTTCTGGCTTGAGCGGTCCCCATTACGACATCGCCCATACGCTGGAAGTCATTTCTGAAGAACTCTGCTAATTTTGCAGCCGGGTTAGAAGCTGTATCCTTCTTGCAATCCTTTCCCACGCTACTGGTTCCCTCATCCAGAGCTCTATAGACCGTCCCTAGCCACTCCTTGAAGGACTCAGCCAGGCTGCAATCTGGGCCAAGCTTGGACAGGATAACATCGTAGACCTCATCGGTTGCCTGCATGACGGGGTTCTGGAGATGAAACACCATACACTTCTCATATCCGGCCGGAGCGAGAAGCAATTCAGAAATCGACTGCGCTGCCAGATCGACCGGGGGCTACGAGAGCAGGCCTTTCATTGGGGGTAGCTTGCCCACGAGTTGAGAGGACTTAACAAGAGCCGGGAAATGCTCGCTGCTGTTCCAGAATCCCGAGGTCGTTGATCCGGAGATCTGGCCCACCCGGACATAGCCAGCTTCTATCTGATGGGGATACTGACCGGAGATATTCTCCAGGATCCTTTCGCACACGAGCTTGGCTTGTCCGTACCCGAATTCGTTGGTGCAAGCTGCATCGTCTATTCTCACCTCCGGCACCTCGGAGCCTCCGTGGATGAGATTGTATTGCCCCACGACGCCGATGGAGGAGGTGAACAGGATTCTGGGCTTGATTTTTGGATGGACGATGTTTGCATTCGGGGCTAGATTGCACAGATTTTGAAGAGCTTTGAATTACTCCTTGAAGGACGAAATCGATCTATTAAAGTCCATAGTCCACGCTTTATGGAGGATGTGCGCGACTTTGCCCAGAACCTGTCGGTATTCTGAGCTCTGTAGCCCCAAAGCTGGAGCGGCGGTATTGGTTTGCAAGACTGTTATCTTTTCCCACGCGATTTCGGAGATCTTAATACCTTTAGAACCCATTGCCTGTTCTTGACGAGCGCGCGCGTTGATGGAATGCGGACGATTGAGGCAGATTATCTCGGCGACGTCAGGAAGGGACGCCAGATGAGCTAGCAGATGAGATCCAAGATTTCCCGTTCCGTCAGTCAGTAAGATAACCGCCCTAGGTGGTATGGATATTATCCTCGTTGAATATTGATCAACGTAGTCTTGGAAGTCAGCAGAGGCCTCACTCCTTAAGCGATCAGCCATCATGCTGATACTAGGGAAGCGGTAGACAAAATCCGCACCTATCCAGTCTCTTAGGCTAGGTTCCTTCTCAGGCATCGAGCGCGGTATCAACCGGCGAACTCTCGTGGCTTGTAAGGAGTCCATCTCCAGTTCGAACAGGTCGTCTTGATCGCACCATTTGTTCTCTGACATTTTCCAATGCAGGTCTTGCTGTGGCAAGTTCCTAAGGCTTCGCTCCAATCGAGTCATGTCAAGAAGAGAAATCTAGCCTCCATGCGTATCCTTTTTGAGCAGCATGTAGACCTCCTTGATCTCTTGCTCAAACATGGCAATTGTACCTCTTCGAAGAACCGAACCTTTGTCCGACCGTAGCATTTTCTTTCCGGGTGGCATAACAATGATGGCGTTTGGGAAGAAATCTGGGCATGATTGTCCATTTTCTATCCAGCCTCTGCGACCAATAGCCAGATCTTGGATTTGAAATCGTCATACTGATCGGGCTGTTGCGGCTCAGTCGGCTCAATGATGATACCAAGTTCGAATCGTCCATCGCCAAAAGTTAGTGCAGCATTGATGAGTCCACTCTCCACCAAAAGACTCTCTAGAACCGCGGGTAGCACCTTTCCTCCAGTATTCAGTATAATGAGGTCATATGATCGTCCCACGGGATTGAATTCATGCGGATTATTGGGGTTGCCAAAGAGCTTATCTTGTACCTCTAATGTTTCCCTCCAGCCCGGAGGACAGCCGACAAGCCGGTACGTTCTATTCTCAACCGTCGAATCCTCAATTTCAATTAGTTTGAAGCCAATATCCGGTCGCAAAGTAAAGTAATTCCAATCGGTATCGGGCGTTGGGTTGGATATCAGACCCAGGGGTCCAACTTCAGTAAGCCCGTAATTCTTCAACAGTCCCGCCAGTTTCTCTCCTATAGAACGCTTCAGGGGCCCACCCCCGAAAGCCACGTATCTCAGTCTGAGGAGAGCCTCGACCCCTCTCCCCTCTGGCAAGTTCACGATCTCTTCTAGAATCATCGGCACCGTCATCAGAGATGTTGCGCCTGTCGAAGCCAGTAACTCCGCCGTTGTCGAGAAGCCATTGGAAACTGTTGAAGGAGGAGGCAAGACCATTGTATAGCCAATGCTCATCGACAGCGCAAGGCAATGAAGACCAATTCCCTGTAGTTTCTCAAGTCAAAGAGCTCTCTTCAGTAACATCTGGGTGGGCATACATGGTAAAGTGGAAGAGTGGTGGTATTCAAACCGCGAGTGGCTTCCTCGTCCTGGAAAGCATGACAAGCTGCATAGCCAATCCAATATTCATGCGAGGTGTACACAGGCTTCGGAAGCCCAGTCGTACCCGAAGAATGCAGAATAATCACATCTCGATCCCTCTGATCAACGTAATGATCTGGATCTGGATTCAAAACGTTCGCATCCGGGTCGCTTGGAGTGTTCTGATCCACAATGAATGTCTCGTACGGCTTGGGTGAGTATAGCGAGAGCCGATTCACATCCGGGCCTTGCAATAGATCCAAACCCTCCCTTGCGGTGTTTTGAAGATTTGGAGACGCTATGATAGCACAGGCTGATGTTTTGGTGAGCAGATGGGCGATTGCGGCTGGACTGAGACGGGCAGACAGTAACACGACCTATGATCTGTGAGTTTGAGGCATATTATGACATGTCCTCGCCAACTCACAGGAACACCCAGTGTCATAAACGCAAACAAGTGAAATAGAATCCCCACGTCGCTCTCCATCAAGAGGGCAATAGGAGGACCTTTGCGAGAGGCTCCGCTCTCGTCACGCCAGGGCCGCCTCAGTTCTCCAACGTTTTGCACGAGCCATTCTGAGCACTTCCCGACCGTCTGCGCAAGTTGCCAATGCGTCACCCGTACAAAGCCAGATAGAGGCATGAATTGTTCGGGGTTGCTATCCCACCCATCGAGGCCGTCTTTGATGTTCGACGACAAGTCCATGGGCGATTGCGGATTCGAGATTAAATCTCCGAAATCAAGAAAGTACCTTTCTATCCCCGCATAATCCAGGGCGTTGCATGGCAGATTGCCCCCCCCCCCCCCCCCCCCATTCTCAAGGGTCTGGACAAACGAGTCCACCGACGGGTTAAGTGAGGTCTGAACGGGTCCGTCGGATCTCTCAATTTGAGATTCTTCCCCTTCTTCATATTCATCGTCCGCTTCCTCTTCCAGGTCTTCTTCTTCATCTTCCATTTCAACATCATATTCTGGTCTTCATTTGCTGCATTTCGGGGGCTTCCCCGGCCGTCAATATTTATTTGAGGGTTCCCAGAAATCGCAGCCGGGCCAGCGGCTTCGACCGCTCACCGTTGCTTGCGAATCAACAAGTTATGGCTGTTCGCTGGTGTAGACACATTGCTATGATACCAGACATCAGGTTTCTGGGAAGACTGACCGATTTTTGAGATCCGTGGTCGTTCGATTCGGGAAGCATTTTTCCCGGATAGCGGTCCAGTTCCGGCCCAGGCGTTGGACCACAACTGAGCAGTTTCTCGTTGTCGTCATCCCATTTGCTATGGTCGACGTTCGGATCCAAGGAATTTTGCCAGCGCTTGGCACATTCTGGGGTAACGTTAGAAGAGATTCCCTGCACGCACGCGTTGATCACCAGCAAGCGAATGTGTAAGTAAATACACGATCCTAGATCGCACTGATTTCTCAATGGAACTCCAACTCACGGTCCGCATGCCGAGTGCTGACTAGCTTCGCAACTTTAGTCTACCTGTAAGTGATGCGTCAATGATATGAACGCCGCGGGTTCGGGCATCGTCGAGCATAGGTACTTAATTGCACCACGGCTCCTGGACTGCAGCGTGTAATTTCTCGTCCTCAGACGTGCTCCAGGCCCCTTTCTTGACATTGTTGTCGAGTTTTGCCCACCGCTTTCGGCAGTCTTTGTTCGTCCGTCCGGGGAGCTCGGCTGCGACCAGGTTCCATTGCTTGAGCTGGCCGATCTCGACTGGCGAGTATGAGTATGTATGAGTGATGATTACTAGCAGCGTGGTTGCTCTGTTCCTACCTTGCAACGAGACTTCCCCCCGCAAGATCTCATCCTCCTCGGCCATCCATTTCCTGCGTTCTCTCACCTTTCTGGCTTGACTAGATAATGTGCCGCCGAAGACAAGTGCTTAAGAACGATAGGGTCGAAATTGGCGTTCATGGGGCCGAGCGGCACAGGAGAGAGCTGGGCCAGTAAGATGCAGTGATTCCTGCGCTGTAATGGCCATCCAGAACCCATGTCAACGTCAGACCAAGAGTGGCAGGAGCTGAGGAGCGAGTGGCTGGCCGGCATATGCGTGCTAGGGCAGGAGGCGCAGAAACCCGTGTGCCTCCCTCCTGCCTCCTCGTGTATGCATCAGGGCAGGTATAATCATTGGTGTTGAATTAGGAGTAAGTACTATCTGTAACTTGCGGAAGTCTTTGGGACAGCTTGAAAAGAGTAATTTGCCTCGAATAAAAGCTAGAAGTTGCTTTCAGAAAGAGGAGAAAAAAACTAATACAACACGAAGATGGATCTTACTGAGAAAGCTGCGAAACACATCCAGGTTGTGTCTTCTCCAGTCTCTCGGTGAGCTCCTTCCAGATGTTCTTCTGCAGAAGTTGGCCTTCGGCATTGCTGACCCAATCTGGAACCCAGAACTCCTTGATCTTACAACCCGACAGAAGCTTTCCATGACTCTCATCACCAGCAACCAGACCGTGAAGAATGGTGCGACTTCCCTCCTCCGCAGTTCGGGCCATCATAGCCTTGATCCCGCTGTGCATAATCTTGGTGAAGGTTCGTGCCTCCTTGCCCAGGCTAGTCGAGCAGAGACCAGGAGCAACTAGATTCACAATGACGCCGGTCTTTTCAACTGGATAGAGGGCAGCAAATTCACGCACGGCAAACTCTTCGACAATTTTGGTGAGGGGATATCTGATGAAATTATATGTCAGCGCGATACAAATGCGGGGGCGGGGTCGCTGCCTCCTTACCGTTGGTCCATGTTCGCTCGCTGCTGGTTGTTGAGGCCGTCAAATATATTGCCTTTGCGACTCTTGTCCAGCTCAGCCTTGGCGGTATATCCCAGGACACTGACGACGAAGACGAGAGTAGGATGAATTCCGTGCTTTTTCGCCACCGCGCTCAGCTTTGGCATCAGGAGAATACCCAGTTGCAAAGTATTGACCACATTTATCGCCATACTGCTCTCCATGCCCTCGACATCCGCCCACTGGTCTATCATGACGCCGGCGTTGCACACAAAACCATCGATTCGGTCGAAATCCGTCGAGACTTTCTGAACGAAGCTCTTGATAGACGGTGAGGATGCCATATCAAGGTGCATGATCTGCCAGGAGAATTAGCTCAAGAATCCCTCTCCAGACTTCGACTTTACTTACCTCTACAACTCCGGTGCGTTTTGTCGTCTTCTCGATGTCATTCTTAGCTGTCTCTCCTGCAACCAGGTTTCGTACTGCCAGCACAACGCGCGCGGCTTGGAATTCGACAAGATGCCGCGCCGTCTCTAGTCCCAGACCGCTGTTGCTGCCTGTGATGATGTAGGTCTTTCCAAAGCATGTCTCGTCGTTTGCGACGATAGGCAGGGTTCTGTACTGCTCCGCGGTCAGTCGTAGCATCACCATCTTGCCGGTTGTTGATGAGAACGAAGTCGAAGTTGACGGGGAAAGAATACCGGATTTTTTGTTTTATCTGTGTTTGAGTGGAAGGAAAGGGTGAATTATTTATTCCACAGCATAGCTCCGCTAATGGAATGTCATTTGATTTCTCTGTTACATCTTCACTGAGGATGCTCTCCCTGGCTAACCAATCCTGTATTGTAGTCCCTTTTGGGAACCCCTAAGCCACCTGTCGCTTGCTTGACCAATCCGATATTGTTGGCTGCTTTGGGAATAGCTTCTTGGTGCCGCTCCTGCAAGCCGCCACGCCTCCTACTCGCCTTCCGCACGTCGCAGCCTCAACGGCCCGGCCCCCAGCAGGACATCGGCACAACATGAAATACCGAAGCCAATCGAACCCAAAATGCCGGCCCGCACTACCACGGGAACTGCTTATGCATATTCGATCTGTACATTATATTGGACAAGATACGAGACGAGAACTGGAGACAGAAACACAAAGAGAGCGTCTTGGAAAGTCTTTGATTGTGGGAATATCCTGCCCTGCCCACTGGCAGAGGAGCGAGCTCTGAGGGGCCAAAGTTCTGATCCGAATTTTGAATCTCAACTAGTCCTGATACTAATATCTAGATTATAGGCAAAATTCCTCGTTAGAAGACTCATGACCATGTCATGTGCTCGCTGAATCAGTAACTGCTTCGGGGGACTCCTCGAATTCTCTGATCTGCCTGCTTGGTATCGCGAACCAGCGTTTTGAAAGAGAGGTCGTTCTTCAAAAGATCGTCGCGGATTATCTCACTTTTACGAGCCAGCAACTCGCGCATGCTCCAAGCAGAGCTGATTTCCCTCCCAAACAGCCATTCGCGCCGCGTGCTCGTGAGGGAGACGAGGAGATCGCTAGCATGCTCAACTTGCTCGTCACCAAAAGCCACTTTAAATTCGGCTCAGTTCTAGCTTGCATCGAGCAGGTCAAGATTGGTCGGTTGTTCAACGTACCTTCGTCATTCGCAAACCTCGAATTCTCATACGTCGTCTTCGGCCCTGCATACATGGAGTAGGCCAACAGGCCTTCTTTTCCGCAGGTAAGCACGAGGTCCTCGGATAATGATTCAATAGACTGTCTGGACAGCTAATATCTGCGAGCTCCTAGTGTTGCCACGGGTAGACCGATGAAAGTCACATTGACCACGGTCTTGTCTGTCCCTTGAAGGAGTAAAGGGATTAGCGCTCGAGCGACCGAGTAGGTGCCTTTGATATGGGATTCCCATGTAAGCCTCCAACGTTCTATGTCTTTGGCAGCGAGAGATGGGGACTGCATCTCAGCCTCCGGTAAATTTCCTGGATTATTGATGAGAATGTCAATCTGTCCCCAGTGGGCGGTCATCTCCCTGAGCCCAGCCTCGATGCTCTGAACATTGCGAACGTCGATGCTCAGAATGACGATCTCTGGAACTGGCTTTCCGGCATCGACAGCGGCCTTTAGAGCGCTGGTGCGCGTGATGGTGGCATCGATAAAATCCGCAAGGGCAATTCGATCCGCTCCCGCAGTGGCAAACAGGATAGCACTAGCCTGTCCAATACCAGCGGCGGCACCTGTGATGAAACAGTCTTGCCAGAGCAAGACCCTGGGTCTGTCGTTAAGAAAATGTTGGCGAAGTTGTCCTGACATGCCGTCGGGCCAGAATGGAGTCTCGAAGTTGAGGAAGCCATGATTGAGAATGCAGACTATGGGCTCAATTCTAATTACCGCTAGCTTTTTTATGTGTAGCGCACAATTTGGTTTATTTTGCAGAGAATTGAATAGGGGGCAAGTGCTTTACCCTCTGGTTGAAAGACACCACTATGCCTTCATGGTCAGGAGAGCTGAAAGCTTCGCCGCCCCGAGTCACTCTACTTCTCGCGCGTATCGACCTGGGAAATTTAGCGTGTCAGAACTTTTGTCTATTCCTGGCTAGTAATTGTGGGAACGCCGCAATAGAGATTGGGGTCTTATGTCTTATCTTGAAGGATTCAACGGGCCACTTACTAGTTCGACGCCACGCCAGCCGTCTTTTACCTAAAAATAAGAGATAGAGCGTTGGTCTTAGCATATAAAAGAAGGCCAGCATGTTTACTTTACAGACTCATAGGAATCGATTGCTTCCTATTCATCAATCGTTTTTTGTGACTTTCTCCAGGTTCAACTGTCAACCCATAGACAATGACTCGGCTCGTACTTCTTCAAGCCTTTCCGGCTCTTTTTGCTATCATTCAGATAGCCTCGGGCAAGCCATTTACCTATGAGGAGTTAGAAGAAGCGCGATCAAAGCCGGTGTGGCCAGCAACCGTATCTGGTGAGGTGCATGATTCAAGTTGGGCCAATTTCTCAGAAACAACCATTCGGTGGTCTTCATTTGAAGTTCCGACATTCAACAGCACCTTTCTCCCAAAAACGGAGCGAGATCTTTCACTTGGTGTGAGTGCACTGTTCTTGGTCCCCCGGCTTTCATCTGCAGCGTTCGTCAGGGCTAATTGCAAGTTCTTTTCCTTTCGTTGGGGATTTGCTCTTGGAGTTTTGTTTATCTAGTGGTATTATTAGTGTTAGTAATAATAACCTTATTATAATGGTATACTTATGCCTCTTCTAATCCGATTTATCTAATCATTTACGAATTATTTTAAGGCCTTTATATCTTTTTTATTTAACTTCTTAATACTAAGGTTTCTACTCTTTAATTAGTTAGCTAATGCAACGCAAATCCGTTTAATATATTTATTTTTACTTTATTTAATCGCTCTGTTAACGTAGTTTTATAAGTGCTTGAGGCTCTTAGCTTAAATACTCTTAATAATAAATATATTATAATCTTTATAATAATCTCACGTTATACTAAAATAATTAGTAATGTCTAAGTAAATATTATAATGAATCTATTAAGAAGAGCCGCATTATTACTTAATACTAACGCGTATAAAGCCTTAAAAAGCAACCCGCACTATATAACTTTCATTATATTATTCGTCGTCTTAGTTATATTATTTATTACTTTAGCTATATCGCTCGTCTTTTACAAAAGTCTAATAATTATTTATTATATCTTGGCAACTTTCTTTACGACTTAATTAATCTCTTAGCTTAATATATTTATATACTACTATGTTATTATATTTTATTAAGCTTTAATCGCCGTATATTATACTATTTTTGCAATTATTTTAAGGTTACTTTAAAGAATTATAATAGCTTAAACAACAGAGATAGGGTTAAAGATATTTCAAAACTTAAAAACCAAGACACTTATAACTACGATTATGATCTTAATATGTCGGTGCAGTACCGGTTCATGTACCACGCCGCATGTGTAAATATATTCCAATGCGAGTATGGCGACAGAGTAATAAATGTATGGTTCAAAATCTGTGTATATTCTAAGAGAGTGTAAGGAGAGCCAGACTATATATTACGAAACCCCACCGAATCTCTACTAAAACTAGTCTGGCTAGGCTCTAACCCCTGAATTTGACCCGCACCCCCTTTTCTAGACTGAAGTATACTTATACAGGGACCTGTAGACTAATACTAATAAAACTTCTTTTAGAAGAACTATTTCTAATACACGTAAAAGTAAATAACAGGCAATATATAAGAAATAACAAATAAAATGACAAAGTATTTAACAGCGTCTAATTCCGGCCCGACAGTGTCCCGAAAGTGCCCCAAAAGGGGTCTGAATATGGCGAGGCGTAGTAGCGAGGTTAAGCGAGAACCAGTAATAATAAGAACCCTTAGTATTATATAACGTAATAGATATATATATGTCGCTTTCCTTTAAAGGTTTGGAATCTCCTTTAGCTAATACATATACAACTACCGTACGTATATTATATTCTAATCTCTCTAATTCGCCTAATATAGCTCAAAAATTAATATTTCTAAGAAGACTATATTAAATTAAATAAACAACCTAAAAGTAAATATACTCTTTAGAGATAGTTCGGTAGGGAAACAGTATATTAACTAAAAACAGTGCCTATACTAATACTTACAGGAGCGCTCGACCTCGCCTACCGCAAATACTACATTCAGTGCGTCCGCCTCCTCGTAAAGAATCTGTCTTACGAATATGCCTTTAATAATCTTAAGAGCAAGAAATACGCGTATTATACAAAGAAGAAGTCCCGGTGTAACTTAGTAAGTACTCTTAATTTCTTTTCCTATTCTAAATCGTATTTAAATTATTACTAAAAGTACTCCGGATATACGGTTACTAATATATAATAGATTCCGTGGTTTGTCGCCGAAGAATACCTTTGTCTAGTTGCTGCCCTCGAGGCAAAAGATAAAAAAGCTATTGTTGCTGCTACTAAATTAATTAATTCGGTATTGTTAGTCGCTGCTATTAACGTATTAAAGACTACTAGGGAGTTGTCGCTGGCGTTATTAAAGGAAACGCGCGCTATACGCCGGGAAATCGCTGGCTTAGTTAACTCGTAAGTAGTAAGTTAACCTCCTTATCCTTTTTTAATACTAAGGCTCTTAAGTATTAACGCTTTACTGTAAGAGACGGTGCTGGTTTTAAACCGGCTCCTCACCGTCGTCTCTTCTGCCGCCACTAAGCGTGGTAAGGAAGACGGCGGTAAGGACGATACTCCTATTAAGTGTCTCCGCCGAAGTCGCCGTTATGGCGTGGAGGAGGAGGACGAGAAACCTCTCCTAGATATCTATAAGTAAGGGATTTAGCCCTATTTTAGATTAACTTCGTAATAAGTTCTTTGTGGCGGCACTTTCTTTATATTATTATACAGGAGTAGCCCCTTATAGTGAAACCGGCAGTTTGTCTTTATTAAAGTGTCGTCACAAGGCCGCCCGTTAGTACTTTAAATTAAAGGGTGTTTAGAACTAAATCGAGTGTGTTTCTGACTCTATAAACTAATTAAATATAAAAATAATCGCAAGTAATAAATTAATAAAAATAAGAGTTATAAGGAAATATATAAAAAAAATCAACGAGTATAAGAAACCCCTCTGTTACTAGTCTAAATCGACTCTAATTAACTGTTAAACCTAACCCTTTATTTTAACAGTGAGGATATTAGTGTTAATAAAATCCCGAAGAGCCTTATTCGGAGCACTCTTCGTTATAGCGTTAACAGGATTATTAGCGCTATTGATTTATTAAACCTCCGTCAGCTCTCTACGTTCATATAATTAACGAATGGCTATAATATTAATTATTAGGCGCTTCTCTTTTGTTGTACTAAGCTTAATAATACACTTATAAAGAGACAAAGAATCCGTGTAAACGACGGTAAGGAGACGTGAAATGCCTAGCTTGTCAGTTATTATATTAATAATAGTACAAAAGGAGATTAATATATTAATACTAGCTACTATAATATATAACTCTAATGTAAGTACTACACGAGTTACTCTCTTGTATTTTATTAAGCTAATATATATAATGTTACTAGTTAAAGTGAACTGCGTATCCCCTACTGTTTCGGCACTAATTACTAATACAAAACCTATTTATAAACTCAGGTCTCTATTATTAGTAAAAAAACTATTTATAAAAACGTAAACCTTCGTAAACCGTAAGTTAATTAGTATGTATTAGAGTCCTCTCTTTAGGTTATTTATTTGTTATTTAAGGCGTAAGTTTAAGGCCTTAACGTCGTCTTCCGTTAGATCTTAGTATTGCGCTGCGACTAAGAGATCAAATGTTACTTCTAGCTAATAAATAATAATAAGGTAGGCCGCACGAGCTCGTTACTCTCTATAGGCCTTCTTATAGTCCTCTTTTCTTACGTCGACTAGCTCTAGCCTTATTCCTTAACTCTTTTATAACATATAAAGGCTGTCCCCGTCTATAGAGATAGTGTACTTATTAAACGTAATAGTTTTAGTAAGGAGTAATACTTGTATTAGCTTCGTTAGAAAACCGGCCTTAGTAATCTTATCTTACTCTCTTACTAAGAAGTCCTCATTTCCTAGAATTAAGGTATTGTCTGTTTATATCCTTACGACTTTAAAGTCATGACTTTCCTTAGTACTAATTAGTAAGTATAAGTCGTATGTTAATGTCTTTATTTATAAGTTTTTTATATAATGTTTATAGTACGTATTAAACTAATAGTTTCTGGACTTAGGTATACTGTATAACGGTAGTATTACTATAAATACTATATTAAGAGGGAAATCCCCAGTGATCTCTTTTAGTAGCTATATAAAAATGTCCTGGAGAAGCCTTGTCTCTGCCTAGACGTAGGCTTAAGTAATGTCCTTAATAGCTAAATAGGATTCGGACTGGTTTCGGAGGCGATTTAAGTACTTAATAGTAGCGGCTAAGAAAATAAGTAACCGCTGGCTAGACTATTAGATTGTTAGAAACTGAGTTAGTATTTTTCTTTTCCCTTTGTCGTTAAAGCACTAAATTACTAGTCTTGACTTCTTATATAGAGTTGACGTCTCTTTGCCTTTAACTTCGTTTACTATTCTTGACTTAAAGATGCGGTAGCCTTTTACTCTAAGGTCGTCCTTATAAATAGGCACAAAAACACCCTTTTTAATAAGTACTTTATATTCCGTCCTTTAGGACTATTAAAATAGCGGCCTAAACGCTATAATCTTCCCTTTAGCACGAAGTTTAATAAATAACTCCTAGTCCCTTGTCTCCTTTTTAATTAAAAACACTTTAGTATTATAATCGTTATTAATAGTTAATAAATCTAAAAGGTGTTTCGTAAATAAAATTTAAATAGCGATTCGGGGTAGATTTAGTACTGTTTTAGTGGCGTTTCTGACTAGGGATTTTAAATATTACTTATAAATATCCTTTAATAAGTTTTCTTTTTGTCGTTTAATACTAAAGGTGTTTATTTTAAAGGGACAAACTATAGTCGATTAAAACGTACGTATTCTTTTATTTCTTATGTCAATCTTATATAATTTTCCCTTAATACCTAAGAAATCGTAAGGTCTTGTTTATTCTTTACCCTCTTAATATATTAAAACTTAATTATTAAGGTAGAGACCGTGAATATAAGTAGTTCTGGGGCTGTTTCGTGTGGCTAACGTATTATTAACTTTACGCGTGGCATAGATTTTTTGTATCTCTTTTATAACTTTCCTGATCGTAGCCGCACGTTATTTAACTAACGGATTTGGGGGGTCTAACTCTGTTATTTTAGGGTATACGCCGAAAACAAGTAGTGTAAGGATAAGCTCGTTAGGTCCAGCTGTGTTATTTACTACTTTTACTACTATTTATAGTCGGTCTTTGTCACTTAACTTAGGGTGCTCTTTTATAACGATTTTATAGACACGGCGTAATAGACGGTAATATCGCTTAACTTTGTTAATTAAATAGTGTGCCTTAATAAGTACTAGCTTAAGGGTATTACTTATAGATCTAAGTGTACTCCGAAACTCCTTAGAATTGAAATTAGTGTTATAGTCGTATATAACGAAATCCGGAGGTTTAAGGTATGTATTAATTTATATTAACTTAAATGCGTTAAAGGTAGCCTGAGCCGTAACGAAACCGGGGGCCTTTTAGAGTAGTTTCGCTGTATTAAAACCCGTTGCTTTATTTACTATATAAAGGGCATATCGTTCTTTAAACATTATAATATTAACGTAGACTATATAATTAAAGTCGACGTTGTCTTGTAACTTAAAGCAGAACTTATATAAAGCATTTGCGTGTTTCTGGCAATGCTTACACATCTCTTTAACCCTTAATATGACTTCCGAGTTATACTGTGGAAGGGAATAACCCAATAAACCACACAACAAGAGAGGTAGCATGTAGTGAGGTACGGGAGAGATTCTAGGCGTAAGAAATCGCGGATTGATCAAATCTAAAGATAAC
>MU270690.1:3400-34748 GCA_021432625.1 Leptodontidium sp. 2 PMI_412 | reverse complement strand
TATACGAGCATCTGCGCCTCCACTTTCATACTTAGGTTGCTAGTACTTACGATCCATATAAAAGAATTCAAAGACTGCGTATTCGCTGGCAAGGTTATAGAATTGATTCTTTGTTTGAGGTCTATATTTATTGTTAAGGCCTTATCGGCTGTCGATGCCAAAGCTTATGAGCTCTGGCAGAAGTTCAAAGTGCCACTGGGTATGGTCAGTCCTCCTGGGATTGGAACTGGCAGCCACTTCTAGGGATGTAGCCTGACACTTCAGATCTGCTTCCCTAGAGGCATCCACTACTTCAGCAGGATAAGATACGGCTAGGAGCTCGCCCTCGAGAACAATATCCTCTTCCGCACTTGTATGTAGCAGCTCGGGTTCGCATCTGGCACTGGGTCATTGAAGGCTGCGCCCGCAGAATCATTCGTGTCCACATCTTCGATCGACTTGGTCAAAGGCTGTTCTTGCATGTTGGAATCGATTGCCTTGAGCGCTGCTCCACAAGACGTACGCCTGCGCTTTCTTTGCTTCGGTCCATCTATGCCCACATATATCCCGTCATGGCTCGAACCGTTGCCAGATGTACCGCGCAACGAGATGTGAGGTGATGGTATAGCAGGCGGCGGCGAGGATGCAGGAGAGCTGCGGAGAGAGGAGAGGGGGAGGATCGTGACGACGAGGGCGATATTGGAGAAGGTGGACTCGAACGTTCGGGCACTTGGTATATGGCATGTGTCGCAGTGTCGCGAATGTCATCATCGTCGTCGATAACCACAGGGCAGTCGGCAGAGTCACCAAGCCCGCCTAGCTTGATTTGATATGAACGTGCTGAGTATGGTTAACTTGATAGTATTCAATCCACAGGTCCACTCGCCATATTTGAAGAACATGACCATCTCTTCCAGTATTGCATCGTCGGTGTCAGCTATATAATTCTCCGCAAGGATAGCACGAAACATGACCAGCGTGCGATCGGTGATTCGGGAATCGCGAGACGCTGTTTCACTCGTGAGAGATGCTATTTTAACAGTATGAGAAGTATGGGGAGAGGGGAGGGGAAGAAGGCAGAAATGTCGAGTGCCGGAGAGTTGCACTAGCGCCTGATGGTTACGTGGTCCAATTCCGCATCGATGAGCCTCTCAAGGTCGAGCTCTATCTCAGCCTGCTTGTATCGCCGACGGACCTCTACGCTGTCAATCATCAACCATGCAATCTAATCGGTTCTCGTTTGTACAGTACCGTGACGGTGTTGGACTTTTACTGTCTCGCGACTGGATTCCAACTAAATTAAATCTTGTTTACGTTATTGTCCCAGTACAGAGTACTGTCTTCGATCTACCTCCGAAGCTATCCGTCCGCTGAATTGGGAGAGAAACCAGCGGCGGCCTTTGTGTTTCGGTGGGGACTTCCCAACCAAAAGGGAGCCATACTCGGCTCCTCTCAACTTGGATCTTTCGTAAAATTTTGCCCATGTGATAATTACCAAGCCTGTGGCTTCTCTCCTGGATACTGTGGCTGACGGTCTTGCGCCAGCCCATGTAGGACATCGGATAAAAGTTACGACATTGCCGATACTCATCAACTTCAGTTCGCTTAGCATCCCCTCTTTGCGCCTTTGTTTCTATCCAGCCTCCGTTGGAGAGGTTGTCAAAATATTGCCGGTAGAGTCGAGGAAAGTCGGCGACGGAGCCAATCATCATGCGGCTGTAGATGAGGTCGAACTTTTCTGAGAAAGTCCAAGACTCTTCGAGGTCGTCAATCTAGAATGTGTTACGACCTACGATGCGCCTCGTATTCTAACCGACACAGGCTCGTAGCATCGCTGGCTATGCGATGGCGCTAAGCCTAATAGGGAAGACTCGGTGGCGAGCATGCGACATGTGGATGTGAATGGCCCCCGACTACGCTAGGCCCTATTAGGAGGGTCCTTCGTGTATTTATACTCGAGCTCTCCCTTACGGAGAGCTCTCCTTTCCTCCTTGTCTTTTCTTCTCGATTCTGAGCGTAGCTAGAGGCCCAAATACAAAGCTAGAGTCAACTCGCCGTATCAACCTCTGGCCAGCCGTAACAGAATGCAAAATTAGGGGGGGTAAAGGATGGTTGACTTGGGCTAAGATCGACGCCAAGGACCTTTGTTTCTGGGTGTTCATCTGCAAAATCAATTGCCCAGATGCCTGTTCCTGTGTCAATATCTAGAACACCATGAAGTCGTTTCTCCTTCGGCATCGGAGCAGTAAACAACCTCCCATCAAATGTTAAAGAAAATAAGTGATGTTGGAGATCCAACCGGTCATTCTCTGTCTCATCATTCGGGTACTGGTATTTGCCATCCTTCATAATTGGGTCAATCAGAATTTGTATTGGAAATATCGAATCACGAAAGTTCAGCTTCGATCATAAGATTATAACTTACTTTATACGCATGATACGTCCTCCCATTCTCCTCTCGATATTTCATGATACTTGAATTGATTGATGTGGTCGAACTTGCAATACTCTCCGCTCCAAGCGCTGAATCATTTTCGTAGTTATCGGCCTCAGCCTCTAGGTCGACATTTTGAGGTTCCGCCATGGTAAAGGAATCCTTGAACCTAAACAATCTAATACCAAGATCAAAAGTGACAACGAACGCAAGAGCTGAAGGGAATCGCGGCTTATTCATCCTCGCAGCCCAAATACCACCTCACGTTGTGATCCGAGGGTAGTTTCGGGGGTGCCGAAGCAGGGCTCGTCCGCTTCTTCCACTTTGCAACGGTATCTTGCGGTGTTCGGAGATATTGCCCTCTCACGAGGACGATACGGGAGCCCTTCCTGCAAGCTCCAAAGCGAAAGCTGGCCACATGGCCGGGAAAGGCAGGTGCTCTTCCATGCATCTTCAATATAGATAGCCAAGCCGGCTATTTCTTACTCAGGAATCCCAGTCCCGCCCAACTTGAAGACTGTAGAGGAGCCCAAGCGCCAGGAAACGGGACTTCTTCTCGTCGCCCGTATGGGGCAAGCCTCGGCTAGATCCAACTCGCCTTGGCGTCACTGCCCTCGGGAATACTGGCAGTGTCTAGATGCTTGAGGACGTTGGATCTTCGTTGCACAATCGCCATCAAGTCGAAAATGATACAGGGGAGCGGCACAAGATATGTACGCAGATAGAAGGATAGAGTGAAGAGGATCATATCTACTCACAGGATAGATGCAGGGAAATAAGCTCATATTCGGCTCGGCTCGAGATGACTTCTTTGGTACACGGATAATCCAAGAACGTGTTGACGGGATCCACTTTGGCGCACGTCATATGCGGACATTTTCTGTCGGGGATCATAGCGTACAAGGAACACTGCATGCGAATTCTAGATCCAGCGATTTGATTCGTGGAATTATTATCGGTTCGGCCCTCAATTCTACCAATATTATCCCCTCAGCTGGTCAAGCCCGAATTCGATTCCTAGTACCTTAGCTCACTGTATTTTTATCTATCGACATGGAATATCGAAAACCAATATGCACCAGCCCCAAATGTATGCGAGCCATCCCAGCATGTCAAATAGCGAGCCACTGCAGGGAGAAGTACAAGTAGTCCGCCAAGCAGCTCCGCGTATTCACAGAGTTCATTGAGCAGTTAGGATGGAGTCCTCTAGGGACAACGAGGGAGGTTGTGGAGGATAGATTGGCGCCGGACCCGTATCTCCCGGTCATGGATGAGTTTCAATGTCAGCTCTGTCCAACCAGATTCCAACTTTTAGAGTCTGAAGCAGCTTATCAGTATCGACTTATACATGGAAGCGTGGTTAGTTGCATGGAGCGATTTCTGGTCCGAATTCAATCATGGTCTGGAGATGAACTATACTAGCTGGTTAAGAAGAGCGAGTATGGTCTGAAAACAACAGCCTCTAGCGATATGATGCAGAGTTCAAGCGAACACGGGAAGTTGAAGATGGATAAGCAGATGGATAAGCAGATGGGTGAGCAGGCAGATAGGAAAGTTGATGGCTTATTAGTGTATTGAGCTGGTATTGTAGATGACTTTATTGATGTAGACAGCTGAGATTAGATTCTAGTAGAACTACTAAGGACAGAAGAAGTAAGAAGTAAAGCTGAAGATACTTCTGCGATATCTAAATAGCAAGTAAGACAACTACTGCCTCGTCTAGTCCCTCCGTTACTGGCGAGATGTAATACTTGCATTATAATAGTAAGGTCTTACTCTAAATATAGCACAAAGTCATCGGCAAGGCCAAAAAGAATGAAAAAAGTAGTGGGTAGGGATAGCAATTTAACAATCTATGTATAAAATAAAGCGCAGCGTATTTTGTCGAACGCAATTCAAACGACAATTTCAAAGGCAAATATATATTAAGACTACATGTATACTTACTGTCCTAATCTGATTGCCTCCGCACATAGTGCCGGAGACCCTCCTATGCCAAGTTAATATAAACTTTTCTTTTGACTGCTCGGTTAACACTGTCAACATTATTACCCGCCGATTGAAGTTCATCTCCTTTCCGGCTAAATATTACCCGCATATATGTGGAGTAAAAACTCGGCAACTTGGTTAACATGAAAGTAAACGACCGGAATGATACTGCTAGCGCGAGTACTGGCCTGACTCGAAAATCGTAAATTTCCTTTTTGAGAGTTAGCAGTGATGTACTGCAGGAAGTCCAGAAGTTCCCATGTCGTCTGAAAGAAGATAAATCCGAGCTCTTGCGTACGTGCGAGGCACAGTTCTGTTTCTGCTATTGGACCCTCGGCGAAATACAGCGTGAGGTTGGAATGCATACTCTTCTCGAAGTTTTAGCTAGTATTGTATTTTCCAGCCGGGGTCAAAGAAGCAGCTCATCGAGAACAGAGTGGCTCTTTCAGATTCTTCTATATAAGACGAGAGGGGCCGCCACCTTCAGTTGAATTTCTCACCAGCACCATCAGCACCACCTGTATCAAACCCTGGAAACCCAGTCTTCTTGCCCAATATGGTCTCCTCCAAAATACTCGGTCTTTCCGCCTTGGCTCTCCTCCCCATGTCCTTCGCAGCTCCAGCTCCAGCTCCAGCTCCTCAGACCATTTCAGCCGCTACTGCCGCAATTGACTGGACACCTGTCGATTTCAATGGCCAGACAATTTATATCAACAGCGCAGCAATGGTTGGGTCTTCTATCAACCCTGCTAAGAAGGCAGCCCGAGATCTCGCCAAGCGTTTTGTCCCCGATAATGACAACTGTGGACCCAGTTCTATCGACTCCCATCCTGCACCTTTCGCAAACACAGCAGACTGTGCTGCGATCCGTGATTGTAAGTCTGAAGAACCTAAAATTACTTCTCAAGAGTAGTGATATCTGATTGAGCGACGGCTGACCTTTCTCCCAGGGGCCGGCACTCAGAACACTTATTGGGAGATTTGGGATAACACTCGTGACACAC
The DNA here is from genome assembly GCA_021432625.1 of Leptodontidium sp. 2 PMI_412. Taxonomy (NCBI): domain Eukaryota; kingdom Fungi; phylum Ascomycota; class Leotiomycetes; order Helotiales; family Leptodontidiaceae; genus Leptodontidium; species Leptodontidium sp. 2 PMI_412. The sequence goes on along the minus strand of MU270690.1, from coordinate 29,342 downwards.
ATGGTGTCTTATATCTTGGCACCTGTGTCTTCGAAGCAGGCACATGGAATAACGTAGTAACCTGGATTGGGTCTACAGACGTACGGGATCTCACTCGTGATGCTATCAATAAGTGGCAGGTAGGTTCTATCTATCCCAGACAAGTGCTAGTTGCTTTACTGACAAATAAAGTCTGGTGGCGTGATGGCCGCTCAGGGGCAAATGGGGTGCGACAACGCCGATAGTCCAGTCGGGGAATCAAGCACCAGGTGGACTATCAAGCATTCTTGATTCTCTCGAGCTGTTCTCTAATGAACCGAAATGGGTTTCGATCTGGTTCATCTGAGCAATCTCATGATTCCAACTTTGTGAAGTCAAAAGGATTCGGCGGCGTGCTGTTGCAGTATGCTGTGAAGAGTCCTAGGTTCAACACCAGGGGAAAAAACATTCGTTTATTCAGATACTCAATCAAATTCTATTTCTCAAGTGCTTTTGTTCGGCGTGCTAAAATGCGAAGGCGACTGTCAATTCCAAAGCCTATGAGCTCTGGCGGAAGTTCGGAGTGCCACTGGGGTACGGTCAGTCCCCCTGGGATTGAAATAAATTACTTCTTGACCAGAGCGGCAGGGGTGAAATGGGCACCAAGCACCTGAGGGTTGCGGGAAAACCGCAATGACGAAAGGCTGTCAGTGGTAACACCCTGGAAAGCTAGAGCAGCTTGAAGTAGATTGCTCTCTGTCGGTCGAAGCGTAGCAAAATCCATGTCCACATTAACGTTATAGTCCTCGGTAAAGACGTCATGGTCTACAGCTTCAAGATAGTCATCAAACTCTATGCCACGCTCCTTTCTATCTTGATCATTTGAACCCTATCTAAAAGTATATCGAGAAATGCCTTGCTTCGTTAAAGCCTCATCCGCGAAACCTTTCACAGTATTTCCTGTCACGACCCTTGCCGGACCCACGATAATGCTTAGACGTCTGGTCCTCAGCTTAATTGCGACAAAAAATTACAATCGGGTCACGAAGCATGTGGTCGCATTGAAACCCAGCATTGTTGCTAGGTCCTTCCACATCAGCCCGTTATATCATAGCAATTGCGACTTCGGCAGGCCTTGTCAATGCACCGAGTGTAGAGAAAACGCACAGAAATCTTCCTGTGAAGTTTGCCGAGTCCGACCGCCGGCTGTGAATCAGTCTTCCGAATGGTCTCGCGACCGCAAGGGTTTCTCATCCTACACTTTTACCTCTTTCTGCCAACAATGCTGGGAGAAGTATCTGGGGGGGAGGAAAATGGAGCAGGAGATAGAGCAGAAGCCAGTCTCCTGCAAAAAGAGAATGGACGATATGATGGAGTATGTGAGGGGAATCCATCCTGCGGAACAAGTTCCCATCGGCTATGCCGTTGAGAAGTTTCTGAGCGACACCAGATCCATGTCGAACTCTTCCAAACGGTGGCACCAGCGGCATCTGATAGACTGCTTATGGCAAGATCTACAAATTGTAAAAGTGCGGAATAGGTATATGTGCGATAAACGGCGAGTTGAAGCTATGGATTTCAAATTGTGGTCCTTCTATCGGCGGCCGGACATTGATGTTTAAAAAGCCTCCGAAATGCACAATCTATAGATCATATTTAGAGACCCAGACGACAGTTGCAGGTTTGGGAGGTGTGAAGGTTAAGAAGGTGGAGAGACTGCTGTATTCAAGCAAGCTCGGTCTAGCTGTCATGCAAGTAATTCAGAAGCAGAACATCGGCCCGGTCCTTCCTTGCTCCTCTCTGGAAGGCAGGCGTTAGTGACTCACGTCAGTCACCCTTTAGGCAATCCGGGTTAGGTCCACGCGCAGGAGGAAACCCTCTCCCCCGCCTCCCGGCTTGTACCAGACGAAGGGCCGAGCTGGTCGACTTGGAGAATCCTCAGAACGGGTGCAGGCGGCTCAGACAATCCATCTCTGTAACTGCCTAGTTGGAATTTCATCATGAACACATCGCAACCCATGCTGCTCAAGTTGATCCTGCCTCAGATCTCTCTTGTAAATATAGCGAATGCAGCGAACCGTCAAGGCATGTTGTCAAGAAGAAAAGGTACGACAAATGTCCAAAGGCTCTTGGACACTGGGTATCCCTGCGTCAACGCCACGCCTGCCAAGGGACTTCACAGCGAGCTCATTCAACTTGCGACCAGCAGAAAGCGCTAATACCATGTCGCTGAAATGCGACTTCGTCCGCGCGCACTCTTATTAGCAATCAACGCGTCAAAGAATCTGGTCTTCCGAAGAGTCGTAGCATCTCATGCCTTAAGAGTGACATTGGAGGTGTTCGCCAAGGGATTAATCGCATTGGTGGTGCCATAATTGTACGTGTTGTTGTATTGATGATCTTGATGGTGAGACGCGTTTTGGTGTTTTGGTGGGGCTGACTAATCTGCACAGAAATCTGTCACCCACTGTCGTGATCTCAACTGAAATCCTCCACGCATTTCACGTCTTTTATCTATCGCGGCATTGTCGATTTTCTTCATGGCTACTGCCTTCGAACTAGAAAAAATCAGAAGCAACCCGATAAGGGAAGGATTAAATCCCTTTCGGCATCTCTTTCAATCGACATGCACAGATCTGAGCATCGCTGCCTCTTCCGATGCTGTGCGGATCGTTTTTTCAACAGCTGCTGTTGCAGGTATGTCCCAACTTTTTCTGCCTACATTCCTTGCTAAGATATATAGCTATCAAAAACCTCGTGCTCGACCTCATCCTAGCTCTAGCAAATGAACCTGCAGCTCGTATCCTTTCTTCGCGAATAGATGATAGAACACTCTCCCGCGACCTTGGTATATTATACAGTCGCGTTGATGCGAACCGGGTGAATATCGCGTCATCTATCCCTTTAGTGGAACTGATTGTCAGGAATGAACCTGGCACACCGACTTCGAATGACGCGGATATTTGGCGTACGGTGTTTGAGTTGATTGCGCACACGAATTCTCCGACGCCACCGACTGCCTTCGAGAAGGCCGTCTTCGACACACCACTACGATCCAGCTCAGCATCTCAGAGAGGAATCGAGCAAACACACGACGAAGTTGACCAGCGAATCTGCGAGGAGCTCACAGGGCGAGTCTTCGACAATGTCGGGGGCTTCTACGAGCGATACTTCGAAGGGAACGCCTGGACGAATAATGCGAGGGATATCTACGAAGTGTCAAGAGCCCACCTGGCCTTGCTGAGCGCTTGCCTAATAACCCCATAGTCCTTCTTACACCTCTCAGTCACACGTCCGAATTTCTCTCTGAAATTATCTTCCTTGAAGTAGTCTTTGTGGTTTTCGATCGTGTTGCCGACGGTGGTGAGGATGGTTGCCGTGAGCGAGACGCGTGACGAGAGGTCCTCGATCTTCTCTGCTGAACCACTGTAGGAGACGCTGAAGCGGATGAGCGTTGTTGCTACTGAGATTCCGGCGCTGGCGATGCCGAGCACGGATGCGCCGAATCCGATGGCGGCTTCGATTCCTGACATGGTGGTGGATTCAGATCAAACGAAACATGATGCGAGGGACGACTGCTTGAATTCCTTCGCGCCAAGATATCGTGCCCCTTCTGCAATCGCGATGTAGGGCTCTCATCAATCACAGTCGATGCGAAATCTATAGACGAGCTCAGTTTGCGTAGTATCAACGGATTGTGAGAGATGGAATGGTGGAAAGAGATGTTGGTTGGAACGAAAGCTGAAGCTGGAGTCGCGAAAAATGCCAAGACATGCAAGCCCTCGGGGTGTTTAGCCCCCAACTTGAGGGCCTCACCATCTCTCAATCTCTTCAGCACCAAGATCAACAAAATTCATCGTCAACACCGTCATTTTTGTTGCAAATTTGAGGGATCTGTATCCTCAGTGGTAGGAACGTTCGATAGGTGCATGTTGCATGTAGTTGATTGATTATTGGCGGGGAAGAAACGAAACGATGCAAGACGCGGCAATGGGCGACTACAGTTGCACCGAACTTGGCTCGTTTTGTTGGGGAGCTCCATTCGAAATGGCCACGTGTCAGCTGTACCTTCGTGGTTAGCACTGAGCCGATCTATTTTAGGAGCATTTAGGGAACCTCCTCACGAAACACCTCTGCCAAATTTGGGCTCAAACATTATCCCATGATCGCTCAAGGAAGGAAGAGGTGAACTTACCCACGCTCGTATTGCCGGCCGTAAACATGATTTTTTGCATGACCATTGAACTGAAGATTGGAAAGTAATTCACCTAGGCCTAATTCTGCGGCGTCGTTCACCAAAGTGGCCCCCTCTCAAGTGCCAGGAAAATCCCTTACCCCACTTGTTTCCGCCCTCCAGTTGGCTTCTTGGCCCTCCCACAGCAGCCCTGTTCCAATAACCCCCCTTGGGAGTGCCAAAATAAGCATTCGTAGGGCGGGGAAGGCTAGCAGGGAGCACTCTCTTGGCAAAGGCGGGATTCTGCCGGAGCCACCAACGGCAGTACGCCACAATAAGCGGTTGGCAGGAATAAGCGCCTGCAGAAATATTCTGTTCGTGTGAATGCTGGGGTCTTCTCAACCTAGTCTTCTGGAAGAGCCTATCTTCTGGAAGCAGTCTGCCAGAAGCTAGCCGCGTCCAGACGACAGACTCTTCTAGAAGAAAGTTTCTAGAATACTGCTAGTTCTAGAAATCTCACAGTTTTAGAAGACTGTCTCTTCGAGAATACTTCTTCTAGAATATTTCTTCTACATCCCTTGTGCTTCTACAAACTTTCTTCGACATGCACACACCTTTTTGAATTTCTCTTCTGGAAGCCTTCTCCTTCTAGACATGATATACTTCTAAAAACTTGCTTCTAGTAATGGTACGTGTCTAGAAGCTCCTATATTTTTTGCAGGTTACATTCCGTGGCTACTCCCACACACCTATCGCTGGAAGCGCGCAAGGCCGGCCAGTCGTGCAACCTCGAATTCTGAAAGCCATAGGGATAGGATATTGGAAACCGCTTTCGATTGATTTGATCTTGTCGCTGAAAAGGGAGCCGAAGTAATTGGAGAGTGGATGATAGAAACAGAAACCAGGATCCTGCATTTACCGTCTTTGGAGTTCGAGCCTCTGGCCTCGAATCTTAGGCAGTAACTTCATCAGGAAATAGCTCTCCGTTGCTTGGTCCAGTGATTGCATAGGTGAGCTTAGGCGTAGATGTGGCACGTGCGGCACCGTGCCCCACTAAGATCTCCACTCGCTTTAATCCGAGGTACCGACCCGCGTGACGATCCTGTACAGAGGTACAGCTGTTATGTATTCCCCCCTGTTTTTGCTAGGGACCCCGGCTGCTGTGTACTTTACTTGATCGGGTTATAAACAAACAAGATATTTGGTGCGCACAATCCACGGCGCCGAGTAGTTACTACTCTAATAAGGAAAGCTGCACAGCAGCCGGGTTCCCCAGCAAAAACAGGGGGGAATACATAACAGCTGTACCTCCGTATGAACCTGCACGCTACAGCTGCCACAAGGCTATTGACGATCTCCCGTATAGTGGGGAGGCCTGAGAGCTCGGCTTAGACCTTTTTATAAGTTTTAGAGACAGTGCAAGCTCGGTGGTGCAGCTATAATAGAAGACGTCTGTTACGCTATAAAAGGAGACTCTTTGCAAATCAGGCATGGGGCAACGACACGGATATGATTTTTCAGTCGGAGGCATTTAAGGTGTGCGGGAGTGGCCACGGAATATAACTTACAAAAAATAATAGGAGCTATTGCGGTGTGCTTATATTTTATGATACTTGAAGTCAATGTACCGGTTAAATTTTCCGGCACGTAGGGTTTTCCGCCACGCAGGGATGGACGTTACATGTATCCTAAGTCAAGAAAGCCGCTACCGACTACCAATCTAATTCTAGTTCGGTTGATAATCTAATTCCACCAAACTAACACCCTCCTCGAGATATTCTCGCGTCAGATCCCGGAGCTGATCTCGGACGTCATTATAGCCAGACACTTTCAGTTCATTAGCCCTCACCCGATCCCTAGATACAAGTGGCTTACCTGTAACAAGCATCTTCCCTTCTCTCGCCGTTGTCGCCTGAGTACTAGACTCAATATCTTCAACATCCTCTACATTTGCCTTGAGATTCTGCCTTTCTAATGCCTTTGTCCCATGCTGTATCGTATCGACCTCGGGCTTCTTGATATGCTTTCCCATCACCTCTTCATGGAAGATCCTCGACAGTGGCGCCACGCCCGGATAGATCGTCGCTCGTTTGCCAAACGGGAAAATTGGGATATCATTAGACTCTAGATAGATCGAGATAGAGAGAATCTGAACATTAGCTAGACGATTGACCATTGGTGAGAGTTTAGAGACTTACACAACCATCATCTAACTTGTCATCCTCCAAGGCGTCATTCAAAAGTGACTGGGCTACCACCGCATCGGCTAACTTCGTTAGTAGTTATACAAATGCCGCATCGAGAAGCTTACCTTTGTGCCGAATCTGCCAGACCAGATGGATCCGGCGAGCCTGAACACGGCGAGAGTTGTAGCCATAGATCAGTCTCTTCAGGTATGGCAAGTGCGTCGCGATGCCGAAGCCACTCGCCACCATCAGAATACTCTCATACTCGTCCATAGCCACACTTGTTCCATGAGGTCCACTAAATAGGACGAGGAAATTTGCAGCGTGGTCTTCCTTGGCATGGTACAACAGATCGCGAGTCAGACCCCTCTGAGGCTCGATGAGAAGATCGATGATGTGCTGCTTACCGGGCCCCCACGAAATCACCATGAACGGATGACTTTGTAGGAAAGATCCAAAGCTAACGGCGGGCATCCACAGATTAATATAAGTACCGGGATCAATTTCTAGTGGCTTCTGAAGCTGCAGGCGGACCTTGACCGCACCATTGTCGTGCGTGAGTGCTGCTCGAGAGAGGTGGTGGCGGAAAATTCCATTCTGGAAGACGACACTCCCAGCCTGTAGGATGAGCATAGCCACGAATAGCCCTGTAGAGATGTAGATATACCCACGAGGGAAGGCTTTATCGGAGGGCAGATGTCGCCATATCGCATATGTCAAGAGTAGTGAAAGCGCTTGGTGGGTACGAAGGAAGACCTCATAGGAGAGCCTGCGCACAATTGGGAATGCGAGCAGAAGGAGCAAGTCAAGTGAAGAACCTCCCTATGCAGTTGTTAGTTCTCGCTGTTTGCTTGAGGATCGATACCTACGATCACGGCAAACACGTCTTGAGTGTTATCCAAGGAAAAAGAGACCTTCGAGGTCAGGGCAAAGAGGACGTGCAGCAAGCAGAGCAGAGGCACGGCGACGCCTGCGGAGCGATGAATGAGCCGTATTGTCTGCAGTGAAACCCCAAGGAGATCTGCGAGCAAGGCGTGGTGGGCACCAGCAAGGAGAGGGATGAGTGTAACCAGGGCGAGGGTGCCCGCTCGAGACCCTGCTTCCGCGGTTTTGGACAATCTAATGCTGACAGGGAACATAGATATAACGAAACTGATGCAAAAGAGATTTATTGAAATAAAAGTGATCTGTAGAGCTACGCCTGCTCGGCTCCATGGTCCGAAGAATCGATGTCGGCGAAGGAGGTATGGATACGCGAGATGTTTTGATACGAGGACCGACAAGTACCCCACGAATCGAAAAACGTACGGGTGAAGACGATTAAGAAGCAAGAAAAAGACGATGCCGCCTGCAGAAATTGCGCATGCTGGAATGATGTCCATGATAGAGACAGAAGACCCGAGATCTGAATGAGTGTGGTGAGTAGGAGAGTTGGAAATGATGGAAGAAGGGAGGGAAAGGGAGAGGAAGGAGAAGAGAAAGGAGAGGAGAAGAGAGAGAAGAAAGAGAAGAGGGGAGGTCAACGAAACAGTAGCAGAATCATGACTCACAATCGTGCCCTTAGATAGGAATAAATGCGATGACAGGAATAGAACAGAGTTGTGGACGCCTTCAAGTTGGGTGTAAATCATCAGGACCAAGAAGGGTCACCGAATCCAACCCCATGTAGCTTGAGGTCTCTGACCCGAGGTAGTAGGTTCAGATGTGATGTCGAGAGCAGTCAGCATTTGACCAGCCCAGAGCGACGATTGAAGCTGACTGCCCCCAGAAAATGGCTGTTGAATGACCATTGGGTTATTAGCGTGAGGGAAGTCCGCAAGATGCCATCCATTTTCTGATGGGGGATGATGACCTAGGCTGGTCATCAAAACTTACCACCCTAGTTTCGTAAGGAGGTTCCCTCTGAGCCTAAAGCACTGCTCTGTTTTATCAAAGAGCCAAATATGGCATACGCTCTCGAATGGGGAAGTCACAGTATTGCATGTGATCGACTGGCACAGGATAGCCGCACACTTCCATTTCCTTCTTGTTTCCCTTCCTCACTCGTTCTATCATCCTACTACCTGGTCTCCTCGAGCATCAAACAAGAACCACCGCCAAATGCAGCCTCGTCCCTCTACTGCACGCACAGATGTCGACAAGAGGTGCCTACCACCAGCGTCAGCTCTAATGAGCCGGAGGTCGGACATGTTCCAGACTCCCCGTCTTCGGGAACGCAAAAGCGCCGATCAAAATCCCCGTGCCGCACCCAACACCCGCCTCCGGTTCGACTGAATTGTTTCTGGGCCTCGAGCACACAAGAAATGCCCATCTACCATTGCAACCCTTGGGACTTTTACAAGCCGTTTCTCACATTAGACGAAGAACGAATGCTGGTACTCTGCAATCATAACACCATCGCCCGTGTCATACGAACTGGCCCATGCCCTATATCGACCTTTCCCAGAAACAACATTTTTCAAGTCCAGCATCGGAATTTTATTGATTACTATGAAGCTTACCTTTTTAAAGGTCAACTATTCACCGTCAGCGAGAACATAGATTTTTCCTTGAAGGAGATGCTCGAAAATGGCCTCTATCCAACAGAGCGTGAGATAGCCTACATAATAGGTCAGGTAAGTCAAGATCTGTTCGAGATGAATTATAAACTAGTCCTAATAGTACAGATACTAGCTGGAATACGCTTTATCGAGTGCCGTAGGGTAGGAGACTCGACTCTATCAGGGAGAACGGTTCGAATCTCTCGTGAGGGCAAAGTTAAGATAGGTACGAGTCATCTGAACGCAAACCGCCTGGGCTGACCTCATCTTTAAGATCCTACTCTTGATCCAATAGACGGCGAGGGGTCTTCCGCAGATGTATCTTCGCTTAGGCCGCTCATGTTATCGATGATGAATGAGACTCAAGAGACTTTGAAAGCCACTGGTGTACGTTCTTGGTCGCATGAGGTAATAGACTTCGTTGAAGCTACCTCCTGGGCAACTACAGAAGAATTATTCGAGGTAGGGGTTTTTATTTCCGGTAAGAAATCAAGGATAACACCAGCCTTTAGCACACATTCTTGACGAACCCTGGGGGCTCAGAAACTCTTGTCGCCCTTTGTGAAGTGAGCAGTTTCATGATAAAGAGAGACGTAAAACCATTGGAAGCATTCTCGGAGAGGTTTAATGTTTAATCGGCATTTCTTGTTCCTGTAGCTATATACCAGGGGAGGAAGTGGTATATCGAGTACGTTGCTACATGCTGAATGCTACTGTGTTCTGTCTGAATGATGCCAGGTGCCGGGTTTGAAATGTATGAACCCAAATCAAGTACAGTCCATGTCCTTAGCATTCGGCAGAATTAAGCATATGCCTAGCTTATTGCAGGGAATCACTTAGAAAGAGCCAGATCTAGACTCTAATATTAGACTACCACATGCACCTTTAGTAAAAAGGATTTGGTATAGATCTTCCTCATGAAAACCTCCGTGGTACTTGTCGTTACCCCACCAAGTGGCTTCGTCCAATTGTAGCACATATGAAGATCATAGTATTTTGAAGGTCATAAATAAGCTTGTAAATTTATATCTACGATCAGACTTTGCTCCCTACATTTATGGATTTAGAGCTTGTATCTTCTGGAAATGGTGGATTTGAGATATATCATCTGTAGCGATGCGTTTCAACCCAAGAACTCTCTTTCTCGCATCTGCGTGAAGTTTCCGCGCAGACTCTACTATTTCCTCATCGATGCCGAGACCGTTTGGAATTAGCAGTACAGTGTGAGTCCTGTCGTCGAAGACTGCTTGGAAGCAATCTTGAGGAGGTAGTAGTTTTAATCTTGTATTGAAAGTTCGGATGCGTTTCCACATGTACTTTTTGGCAATTCGCGCGATTTCAGATGGCTCTGCTGGATTGACTGGGATTAACGGTAAGTGTCTCCAAGAATTCCTTTCCCGGATGAAGAAGTTGATGCAGATTGTTCCCTGCTCCAACCTCTGCTTTTCTAGCCTTTTCCTCTCCTCTTCTTGCCTCTGCTCCTCCAGCCTCCTCCTCTCTGCCTCCTGCCTCTGCTCCTCCAGTCTCTCTTCGGCTAACCTCTGTTCCCCCAACCTCTGCAACCTCCTCCTCTCTTCTTCCAGCCTCTGCTCTTCCAGCCTCCTCCTCTCTTCTTCTAGCCTCTGCTCTTCCAGCCTTCTCCTCTCTTCTTCCAGCCTCTGCTCTTCCAGCCTTCTCCTCCCTTCTTCTAACTTCTCCTGCGCGAGTCGCTCTCTTTCCAGACGTGCTTGGACTTGTCTGCGTTCAGCTTCCGCCTGTGCTAACCTGACTTGCTCCCGCTCTGCCCTCTCCCGCTCTGCCCTCTCCCGCTCTGCCCTCTCCCGCTCTTCCCTCTCCCGGCCTTCCCTCGCCCTATCCCGCTCCCTCGCCCTTTCTCTCGCCCTCGCGCTCGCCCATTCTCGCTCTCCTGATCTATCCAAGGTATCATCAGCATCTTCAACAGTATCCGCAGAAGTTTGTGCCGGATCATCCTCGCCACGTTGAGCGTAAGTTGACAAAATATCATCAATATCCTCCTCTATGCGTCTAGGCCTTCCTGAAGAATTGCCACTAGCAGGGCGTTCAGGAACATAGGGGCTGGATCCTCGCACTGAGCCATCATTTCCACCATTTGTGCTCATTGGTCTGCCAAAGAAGGCAAGATATACTGATTTTCGGACAAAGAAAGATGTGATGCCCTCACCCCGATGCTGCTGTTCGCTGTGAAGGTGAGTGACAAACAAGGAGTGCCGGTCCTCTTCATATGCCTTGGTGCGGGGAATGCCAGACCTATGAGGCATTGCCACGCCATCTCCAGACGTAACATGGAGAGGCGGTGATGACGAGCTCTCAAGTCGGGCAGTCCTCAGGATCGGATACTCCTTCAAGGCACGGATTTGAGGAGTATCGAATCCTAATTCATATGCGAGCTCGGCAAGCCTGCGCAGCACAGCGGGGTCCGCGTTGGTAGGCGCTGTCTGAACAGGATCTTCCTTGACAGGGTCTGCGGGCATGGCTGGGTAGTCGCGCATGGCCAGGGCAATGAGTTGTCGAACGCCCAGGTCTACGCGCTCCGCGGGCGTCGCAGCCTGGTCTAGGAAGGTGTCCTCTGTGATTTGGATTTTAACGTGGCCTTCCCTCTGGTTCGCATCGGAGTAGGTGCGCGCAAGAGTCTCGCAGACACTCTCACGTTTAGGGACAATCACCAAACGCTCGAGGCAATCGATACAGCGCTTCAGATATTGGATATCCCTGAAAAAGGTGAAGAGGGACGGCACGAGGCCATCGATCATCTTCAACCTTTCATAGATCATCTCGCGTTCGCGGTTGCTGAACGCGCTGAATATTTTCCCTCCTTGAAGCTCACTGAGATCCTTTGTTGATGCACCCGGCGCTCTCCCTTCCAGGGCTTTCACTGTCGCTGTATCGATCCTCCCCAGAGCATCTTTCCCCACCAGACCCATAAAGACCTCCTTGATACGGCGAAGGTAGTTCAAACATTCCTGTTGTGCAACGATTAGTACACGCCATACAGAAAAGGGTCTGCTCACGTCTCTGCAACCCATGGCCATCATCTTTTGTAGAGTTGTCAGCCTCATGCCATCCCAGACGCCTGGAATATCCAATAAGGCGTCAAACCCAGCCGTGAACGTGTCATCCAAGAGAAGTCCCTTCAAGTTCTTCAGCCTACAACCCCGCAGGCAAGCCTTCCATCGCAACTCGGCCTTTGTGTCGCGTTGAAAGTGGTAGTACCGTATCTTGCAGTATGCCTCGCCGTCGGTTGGTCGGTCCTCGTTGGAATGTTGCTCGTTGAGACATGTTTTTAGGTCCTCGTTGATATCTAGCGGAGATCAGCTTTCATTCAAGGCAGAGAGAATAACCTGCTCACCAGAGGTATAGAGATCGACCGTCCACCACTTGTCAGTCGGGAGGAGGAACTCTCGTGCAGCTTGAATCCTGTGCTGTCCATGGAGACACTCGAGTTGAAAGCCTTGTGGGAAGACCAACTCTGGGCATCCGTTCGGTTGATTAGTCAGGAGTTCACGAGCTGTGACGTTCGAGTCACGAAGGGCAACATCGAGAATTTGCTGATCAACTTCCGCCTCGATATGATTTCGCACCTCTAAACGGCGACATCGATCTTTCCGAAAGCACCCTTTTAGATACTCGACATGCTTCGTATCGAGATCTCGGTGCTTGTGCTGCCGGAAATGAAGTGCGTCAAGGCTGATGCGGGCGGATCCTCTGAACGTCCGCCGTCTCTCTGCCTGAAGTCTTGAGTCTTCCACATGAGCTTGAGACTGTTTCATGGTTACAGACTCATGCTCTGACGCTTGGGAATTGAAAAGGTTTCTTCTGGAACCGGGGACGTGTATCACCTAGTCATTAAATGGGTGGCCCAAAATGGATGCTTCCTAAAAGATGGCTCACAATTGATGATGGATGCCAAAATTGATACCACCAAAATTGATGGATCCCGAAACGCTCCCAAATTTGATGACTCCCAAATTTGATGCTTCCAGAAACTGATGGCTCCTAAAATGCCCCCCAAAATGGATGGCTCCCGAATCTGATGCCTCCAGAAACTGATGGCTGCCACCCCGCCCATGACCACCATTAGTTTTGAGTCACCTTGGTTAAGCTGACTGCTGACTTGTCAAGACAACCCACAGGTACTCTAGGTTGTCTACACTCTCACAACAATCCTTCCTTTTTACAACTGTTCAGTATGGCTTCCACCGTCCCAGATCGCGGCACAAAGATTGACATAGACCTTGTACCTACGATTGAGACATCACAACAAATACATACACCTGAGCGCTCATTACCTTCTCACGAGGTCACACCAAGCTCGAAGAAGAGGAGAGCATCTCCTTTAGAGACGTCCAGTGGGACGAAACATTCTAAGGGCAACACATCTGCAACTTCAACCGTCACAGCCAAACCTGCACCACACAGCCAGGCACTGGTACCGACTGCTGAAGCTATCGGGACGCCCGATACGATATTGGAGTCACCGTGGGATCATTACCGACAAGTCTTCGAGCTCAGTCTTGGTAGCTTCGTTATCGTCGTTTCCGAAAAGGCCACTCCTCACGATCTCTTTACGATCAAGCGCTTTCAGGATGCTGACGAGGTCCGCATGCTACAGTCACTTGGCCACAGAAACTTGCATCAAATGCTGGAATGTTTCCGCCTCAACGACTCCTACTTTGCGGTTTTTGGCTATGATCCCATCTCACTTGCACATATTGCATGCTCCCCCCCTTTCCTTACCGAGCTTCAGCTGGCGGCCATAGTAGGACAGGTGAGTATCATCACCTGGTCTGTAACTTCCGTTGCTGACTGATAAAGATCCTCGACGGGCTTGTGTATCTTGCTACGAACGGCTTAGAACCGGGCCCTTACAAGTGCTCAAATATCCTCCTCGACGCTAGTGGTACTGTCAAAATTAGTAAGTTAGAACTGGATTTACTGAATCTGTACTTATGTATGGGATAGCTAGTCACGACTCCTGCAGAGGGATCGCATCGAAACAAGACATGAAGGATCTAGGGTATGTAACCATGGAACTCATGCAGAAATACCCCAATAGCAGTGGGTCTATCGGCCTGGAGGACTTCGAACACTGGCCCTCCGATGGTGATGCGGTTGGCTTTCTAGCGATGACCACGTCAGCGACGTCGCTTGAACAGCTCTTGTCTGTGAGCAGGTCCAATCTTCTAATAGTACATTGCTGACACTCACAGCATCCGCTCTTATATTCTGACTGGAGGGACGAGGATCTCAAATGGATAGTGGCACTGGCGGCTGTCACTACCCACCGAGGTTGGCGTTATGAATAGGGCTAATCCTTCTATGTACAAACTTATATATATCTATAATGACTTATTTAGGAGCTGAAAGACACACTATCTTGGACATCGTGTAATATTGAGAATTTCATGACTTGTGATAAGTGTAGAGACACAATCCTTATCACCGGGATATTCTAAAAAATACTTGAGCTGGATCACCGTCGAAGATACCAGAGACCTGACGTGCGTCCAGTACCGTAAATGGTACAGCTCGGTAAAATTGACACTTATTTTTGAAGAGCAGATCGTGGTCATCACAATCCAATTGGCTTTACCAGGATGCATACGAGTGGACTAATAGATCATCCCCCTCTTGTTCTTGAGGGTTACGATCTTGGCAACCCGCCCCACACACTCCGCTTGAGGGGTGATTGTCACGTAGGTGGTACATAACCATCTCCTAGATGAGGGCCGTCTAGGGTGGTAGGTTCAAATGTGGCTCCTCGTCATCTTGGTTTGAAGAGGGCCGATTCAGGCTCCTCCATGCGTAACCAGACTATAAACTCAGCATCGTGGCCATCAATATGAATGAATTATCTCTAGGTCAATACAATTCCAGGTCAATACAGTTGAACTTGGTCGGACATATTGTTCGACATTGATCAGATCTCCTAGACTCCTATGGATACTCCAGACGTCAAAGTCAACACCCAAGGGAGAAGAAGAAGGAAAAGGGAAAATGAGAATATCAACAGGAGGAAGGAAACTTTGGTTACGAAGGCTTTTGAATTAGGGGAATTTGAAGGTATCGAAGTAGCACTGCTCATCTGCAAGAATGGCCAATATACAACGTATAGATCCAGGGGCTATGCATCACGGCAGCCGTCGTTCGGAGAGATAGTAAGTATACAGCAATGGTTTGCTTGAGATACACGCCAGTGCTAATACTCATTCAGCAAACCGCCTATCCACTCCCGAAGAATTTGCTACCGGAAGACATCGAGAAGCGCCGCCGCAAACGAACGAGAAGAGGGAAATTGCCAAAGAAAAAGAACCAGGATGGCAGTTGGACAGTCTGCGAATGGATAGGAGATCAAGAATCTCCCAGAAAGGAAGCCAAGACCGCAAACGTAGACATTTGTAAATAGATTCTGAACCGCTTTCTCGGACCAGATGTTTTCTGCTGTACCAAGAGTAATGGCATCCATATCCTGAGATGCAAGGGATCTGTACTCTTAGCGGTCCAAGCAGGAGCCGTTGATTGATGCATATCACAGTGCATTCCGGATTGACTGTTGATGGAGAAACGACACGTTGAGCAAGGCGTCGCAGTCGGATTAATGATGCAGCGGGCTCGCTCCTCCGTTCGTTGGGAACCTCCATGTGAAATAAAACACGTGTCGTTTCGCGTCCATGGATGGTGTTACTGACTGGACAATCCTTGGCGCTCTAGGGATCATCCAAGTAGGTCGGAGCAGCGCTAGAGAGCCAAGAGTGGACCCATACCGTCCTGATATAAACTCTCCTCCAGCTCCATTTCCTGAACCAATTCAGCGTCATCCATTATCCCTCATCCTGATCTCGATGCACTGATTCGGTGGCCCGAAATCAGGATGGCCATCAAACCTTCGAAAAGCAACCGCTTCGAAACTCTGCCGACACAGATTTCTCGCAGCATTATTAACCTCCTCGCTTTCTAGGAAGTCAAACGTTTGTCTTGTGCTAGCAAGAGGGTAAGAGAAGCGTGTCTGCCATCCCTTTTCCGCTGCATTGAGATTGCGTTCTCGGACGACGGTTTCACGGACTCAAAAGCCTCATAGAGTCAGATACTCGTTACCATATCATCTCTTTCACCTATGTGGTCCCAGAACTACTGAAGGCTGGTAATAATCTCTCCTCGATGCTGAACAATCTGCTGAAACTGCGCTAACGCTGCTCCCATCTTGCGTAGAAATACTGGATTTCAGCTGCTTCAAGTACGATCTTTTAAGTCCTAACAGCTACGTGCAAACATCGAAAGAAATATACGATGCGGGGGGTGAAGCGGATAAGCACCCTTCATATATGGTCATTTACGAAACTTTGCTCGATATATGTAAGGAGCAGCGCAGCATCGTGGACACCGGCGTTGACCTGTCGGTTTTATCCTCAACTTTTGGAGCACTCCCTCGGCATGCGGACGTAAGATTGTCCTTCTGCGAGGCGATAGAAGACGACTCGTCGCTGTGGCCATTTACCACAGAAATGACTACAGGAGTAGATTCCTACGAACACCATGTGCGAGTTGTGTCTCATGCTATCCGGTCTTCTAGAAATAGAGGTGCTGCAATTAGTATCATTAGCTTATCGGGGCTCGACCTTCCGTACTACCGTACGTGGAAAGTTCCCGACCTGAGCTCCTTGTCAGAGTCTCTAAGAAAGCTGCTGGAGTCCGTTAAGGTCCTACGCCTAAGTTACTCGGGTTTCCCTCTGGGATTACTGTCCCACTGTCCACTGGATCTTTATCAGCTTGATATGTGCCGTATGGTGGCCGAACACAATGCTCTGGAGGACTTCCTGGAAATGAATAAAAGATCCATTCGCTCTATTGGCTTTCACGATGTTAAGGTCACCGGATCGAGCCCACTGGAGAGCAATCTTTCTGGGCTGTCCTCAAGCATGCTCTGCAAAATGCTAAAAGTGTCACAGTCGGTGCCATGTCCAGCAGCTGATTGTCCCTGTCTTCCATTTTGGAAAAAAGAATGGAGGTTAATATTGAATAATAGCCACCTCTAGCATTCGGAAAGATGAGGCAGGCGGCCGGGAGCTCGAGGAGCAAACGGATTGCGTACCAGCACGGGGAGGACGCTATAAGAATTACCGGCGTTCTTCACGAGGCGCTCGAGCCGTGCCATTTATCCTTTCATTTGTATCGATTTTTGTCGTGCAACACAGGTATGCGCACGTGCCTAGCCTACGTAAGGAGGCCAGTTAGTTATAGGGGCAGTTGCAGACAGGAGCTCCCTCCTAGAAATCAGACACTCTTTTGCCACCACGTTGCAACCACTGGAAGAGCCATGCCGGCCGTCGATTGAGAGAGACCTTTTGCACGACAATTTTCTCTCGAGGGCTGGGAGTTTTCCTCAATCGCTACCCTAGAGCTTGCTTACTCGTCGGTTTCCTGATTTTTTTTGGAAATATTTACCGACCTGCTGGCGCAGGTCGGACCCAGCAACTTGGACATCCCAGCAACTTGGACACAGCGAATACCGTCTTAATCAAGGAATAACTTTTTTACTACTAATACAATTAACTTCGGGGATGGACCATTAGATCCGGAATAAAATTCTGCACTAATCACAACTTAACGACCCTCCCTGCGTGCCGAGAAACCCTGCGTGCCGAGAAAAATCATAGGTACTTCGACTTTAAGCATCCCAAACTCCACACCAGCCCAGAAGTTTACAAAAATAAAAGATTAGTAGCATTATATAGCAATTTATTAGCAACTTGACCCCATCCGAAGACATATTTATATTCGCATTGTCGTCCTTTCGCCTGATTCATGAGAAGCCTCCATTTAGGCTCTAATACGAGTCCTCTACCACAGCTATACTAGCGAGCTCTTATTATTCCTTACATATTTTAAAAGTCTTTATCCGAGCTTCAAATTTATTATTATTTTGACTGAGACCCTCATAAGCTTTGTGGCTGCTGTAGCGCGCAAACAGTTGCAGAGCCCCACGTGGTTCGGTACTTCTGATCGACGGAACTAACGATTTTCGGTTATGCGGATCTGACCCCGCACCGGAACGGGTCGCCTACGATTGCCGCATGACTTCTGGAGAAATGACCGAAGGAACGAAGTAACTCTTTGAACCCTCGCATCTTATACAGTACATTGTATAGTACCAACCCCTAATCAAAGTCCTCGCATTACTTCATGGAAGAGATGTATTTGGTGGAGCGAACCATTAAGTTGAACGGCCGATGAATTCAATCTTATATGTCGCGTGACATGTTTTTTACGTAGGCGATATTATCAGCACTACACATGATTAACATTTTCGAGAAGATTCGAGTAATCATCAAACTAACTTGCTAGAAAATCTTAGCCTCCCCTAGGACCCTCTATGAAGTAGAGGGAAAAAATAAAAGAGATACTGTATTGAAAGCTTTCTTTATACATGTTTCGCTGACAAAGTATTACTTATCATATTACTTGCTTTAGCCCCCGTTGAATCTGAAAAAAGGATAATCTCCCTGACGCATGCCCCAAAGCGACGACCATGCCCCGTGCAGCTTCACAAGTAGGTCGATAATTAGTAGGTAGCCAGAGAAGACTAGTAGAACCTTCTGCAAGCCAGTTTTCAGACACGTGTAAGTTCGGGGTCTGTTTGCCGTCGGGGGAGAAGGCCACTGAGGTGACCCCACTAGTATGGCCCTCGAGTGTTTGTAGCATCGCATTCCAATGTGTTTCTACTCTAGGCTTTCTCTGGATCCAAGACGGAATACAGTCCTCGAACGTTTCTCGAACAATGCTCTTCTCTGGGGCAAAGACAAGAGCTGAACAATATGCTTGAAGAGGCACCTGTTCAATAATCGATCGATTGTGTAAGGCAAACCGTCTTGCATCATGTATGAAAGCATGTACGTGGGGGCTTTCATCGAACTGATTGATTTTAGTAAGTGTCTCTAATAACGGTAAGTGAAGATACATTGAAACGTACTAGAAGATCTTCAAGCTTCTGGATCATAACTACGCCTTCTGACAGGCTTTTCAACAGGCTCAGTGCCTCAAGCCAGTACAAGAAGTACTGGTGAAGGAAACTGTAGACCAAGCCACTGTCCTTGAGGTCCTTGATTGTGTCTTCTCTAGTTCGACAGTCTAGTAGATGATCAACCCAGTAAAGACAGGAGTACCGTACCGCACCGAGGGGATCAGGATCGGGCTGCTTGACTTGGTCGATAGAGATTCCGGGAGCCCTTAGGCTATAGACATCGCACCGTAGTACCGTACGCAGGGCTTGTAGCGACCGCGAGAACAAAGCGTAGTGAATATCTGCCATCCCAGAAGGAAAGACAATACTACGAGCCTTGTTGATCAAGAAGTCCTTAGCAGACTGATGGACAAAAAAAACAGTGCGGTCTCGGAGTGTGAAAAAAGAGCCACAATTTCCTATAATCTCTGCGAGAGCCTTGTCATTACTAGAACTTCCTGGTGGCATGTCGACAAGAGAAGGCAGCTCGTCTAGTGTAATGGGCCGGTGTATGACCGAGATGACGGCCAGTATACTTTTGCAGCGCTTAGCTGTCCTTGAGCTACTGATCTGCTCCATCATCCGCGTATAGAGGGCATCAAGTCCCGGGGGGAACGCTGATAACATTTCTTTAACCTCCCATCCTGAGATAACGGCGAGTTCTTGGCAAACCAAAGCCACCCAAAGGAATGTGCCGTTTGCATTTGAGGACAAGTAGCGCTGGACAGTGTCTTGGGTATCCGTGTCGTATTCTTGTCGCTCTACTAACCAATTTACCTTGGATTTGATGTATGTTGTGACGGCTGCGGAGACGGACGTTTCGTTCAGCTCAAGACACATGCTTGCTTTCTGCGTCGCTCTGTCGAGATCCTTCTCGATGCTCGGCCAGTTGCGACTAGAAACAATCCACTTGATCCGAGGAGATATAGACGAAGTCTGTACGATGAAATCTAATAATCTTGGCAAGTCGACTACGCATTCATCGAGGGCATCGACAATCAAATAAGTTGCAACTAGATTTGGGTCGTGTAGAATGCTAGAGAAAACCTTGGTCAAAGCAAACCCAAGCATTCGCATCTTCAAAGAGCGCCTTGCCAGCTTTATTGTAACTCGCTTGCACATGCGAGACGAGAGATGGCTGCTGGTCGACTAGTAGATAAATCAAACCTCGTAGCACAGCTGTGGCACGGTTAATCCGGGAGTCTGTGGCCTGGCAAAAGAAGTACGACAGAAGTGCAGACTTGGCCAACGAATTCTGTAGTTCATCGGCAATACCGCAAAGCAACATTGTTTTGCCCTTCCCAGGGTCGCCCTTGATCCACAGTAACTGATTGTGCTGGCTGGTACGCCATTGTTGAAAGTCGGAGGTTTCTATCACCCATCGGTAAGCCTCTTGTAGTAACCCTCCTTTGGTGGCCTCGATACGTTCTTTATCTAGGCGGGGATCGGTGGGCCGTAAGTCTTGCATACATTTCTGTATTTCGCGAAATCTATCCCACAGCCGATCGAATGCTTTCGCGACTCCTTCACCATAGGCAGGGACCATAGAGACACCGAATATGCCCAGCAATGAGTACGCTTTATCCTCCTCTTGACCCGTTTCTCGATATTCAACCCACTGCATTCGCTCATCGATGTGAAACTGAGATAACGATTTTGCTTGGAGCGCAGAGGGGGAAATGTTTGTTGCTTTGCAGATTTGCTTCTGGAGAGAGCTCTTGTCACCAAGTCGTTTGCCCTCGAAGGAGAAAAACTCCACCGAAGCTGGGGCAAGGAGCTCTTGGAGTGTCCAGCCTCGAGTGAACCATCTGCTCTCCCGAAAGCTCAAGTCCCAAGTATGCTCTGACGACTGATCACTTGCTTTTCGCTTCCTTGTCGAAACATCCGACAAATAGACATAACATCGACGTGCATTGCGATACCAACGGAACATAGAGTTGATGGAGTGCCTGAGTTCGGCATTGTTTTGCTTGTTGATACAGCAGGTATCAACCCAAAAGTATGGCAGACCATCTTGTCTAGCCTGTTCTCCACAGAACCTAATCTTCTTGAAACCCTCCTTGTCCTGGCCAGTCCCGCTTATCACTTCCGCATACGTGACTTCCTTCCTATTATCCTGTTCCCATGTGTGCGATAGTATAGCATACTCAGGTATATCGCTCTCGTCGAACTCGGTCAGGCTGAAATCGCCATCGTTGTTGTACTGTAGCAGACGCATTATTCGACTAGGTTCGAGGATCGTAAAGAGGAAAAGGGTTTTCGGTAGTAGTTGAGCCGTCGAGTTGGCATAGATGCGAAAGGTGAAGACTTCATGTCGGGTTGAGGCTGGCGCACTCAGCTGGGTGGCAGCCCTGCGGCAATAGCATCGTCGTACATGACTGGAAGCGCGCAGACCGGCCCAGTCGCTCAGGCTCACCAGCGAAGTCAATCTCGATTGACAATAACGTATTCTTGTTGTTGAGAGGGAAGCTAAAGAAATCTGGGAATCGAATGATAGAAAAGGAAATCAGGACCCAGTCTACCTTCAATCGTCCATGTGCTGTCGATATCTAGCCTTAAGACTTAGGCTGATATTTATTAAGTAAGCTAAGGCAAAACTACGGCGAAATCGGCGAAATTACCGAAGCTTTGGGGGAGGTGCGGGGTCCCCTCTAGCCGAGAATTGTTAGTTAGTTCCGTCGATCAGAAGTACCGAACCGCGTGGCGGACCTGCAGCGGTTTGTGCGCTACAGTAGCCACAAAGCTTATGAAGGTCTCAGACTAAAAAAAATATAGATCTAAAGCTTAGATAAGAATTTTTAAGACGTGTAAGGGATATTAAAAGCTTGCTAATATAGCTGTGGTAGAGGGCTTGTAATAAAGCTCAAATGGAGGCTTCTTATTAATCAGGCGAAAAAGCGACGATGCGAATATAAAATTTTCTTCGGAAGGGGTCAAATTGCGAATAAATAGCTGTATAATACTACTTATCTTCTATTTTCATAGGCTCATAAGCTGATGTGGAGTCTGAGATGCTTAAAGTCAAAGTACCTCTCGTTTTTCTCGGCACGCAGGGTTTCTCGGCACGTAGGGAGGGACGTTATCATTTTTCTCGGCACGGTGGGTTTCTCGCTAACGTCCCTCCCTACGTGCCGAGAAACCCTGCGTGCCGAGAAAATTGAGGGGTACTTTGACTTTAAAGATCTTAAAATCCATGCACACGTCAAACTATCTCATACTATTATCTAAGTCGTATACCATGGCTACTCCTGAATACTCTAGACCTCTCCCACCATAAATTTATATTCGCGTTGTCGCCCTTACAGCTGATCGGCGGACAGTATCATTTCACGACGCTAGAGTGTTCTTTAACCATAGCTCTACTAATAAGCTCTTATCACTCTTGATACTTTTAAAGAGGTCTTATCCGATCTTTGAACCCTTCTTATCAAGTTAGTACCCGTCATCAGCTTTGTGGCAGCTTTAGACTGTAAATTTATACAAGGTTGTCACGCGGAACAGTACCTCGAATCAAAGCGACTAACGAGATTTGGTTAGGACCCCACGCTCTCCCCGCATTTCACGACAGAATTAGAAACAAATTATCGCCTAAGATTTAAGGCCAGATAACTTGAATATGGCAAGATTAGAAGCTCAGCCACTACAGTGGGGTGCAACAAAGTTTGAACCCCCCTGTCGTCTACCATGCTCAACAATACGTATCTCCAGGCATACATGATATGAAGTACGCACCTCATGTGCCCTGAAAAAATGGTCTTGGCAGACAGGAGGTTCAAACTTGTTGCACCCACTGTAAAGCTCGAAGGTAGATTCCGGATCTTAGATTTCTTCTATCATCACTTCTAATTTCTTCAGCTTCCTTCTCAGGGACAAGAATAAATCATGCTCAATCGAAAGTGGCCTGGTATATCCTGTGCGTATGACTTCCAGAATTCCTGCGACTGGCCGGTCTTCCGCGCTTCCAGTGATGTACGACGATGTCGTTGCCGCGAGGCTGCCGCTCAGCTGAATGCTCCAGCCTCAACGCGACGTCTTCTTTATTCTTCACCTCACTCCACATCTATGCTATCTCGACGGCTCAACAGCTACCGAGAATCCTTCCTCTTGCGATCCACGAACCTACTCGAATAATGCGTCTGCTACATTACAACAACGATGGCGATTTCAGCCTGACCGAGTTCGTTGAAGGCGATATACCTAAGCAGTATGCTATACTTTCGCACAGATGGGGAGCAGACGAGGTCACTTTCAAGGATCTAACAGACGGGACGAGTAAAGACAAGGCTGGCTACGGCAAGATACAGTTCTGCGGAGAACAGGCGAGGCGTGACGGTTTACAATACTTTTGGGTGGACACCTGCTGTATCGATAAATCCAATGCCGTCGAGCTTCAGGAAGCTATCAACTCGATGTTTCGCTGGTACCAGGATGCGACCAAGTGCTACGTTTATCTGCCAGATGTTTCGCGGCCTCGAACCGATTCGGCCGACGGGTCTAACGAGGACTGGGTATCAATATTTCGGAAAAGCGAATGGTTCACACGAGGCTGGACCCTTCAGGAGCTTATTGCGCCGGCGTCAGTCGACTTCTTTTGCAAAGATAGGGGGCTACTAGGCAATAAGGTCTCCCTAGAACGACACATCTGCGAGGTAACAGGCATTCCTGCCAGTGCCCTTCGAGGGAGCCCTTTGTCTGACTTTAGCGTCGCTGGGCGATTGTCGTGGGCAGCAAGTCGTAGGACTCTTCGCCCGGAAGACAAGGTATACTCGCTGTTAGGCATTTTCGACGTCAACATGCCTCTTATTTATGGTGAAGGGTACGACAAGGCATTGAAGCGGCTTCGGAAGGAGATCGATGAACCTTTAAAGGGTAAGTGTAGAACTTTGGTTCGACATCCTATATATTAATCAAAACAAGCACTAACTAGTGAGTCAGAACTCGATTGTCTTCCTTTTGCTACTGATGCGCAGTTCAATTCATTCGACTGCCAAGATAAAGTCATCTGTCTTCCTGATACCCGAGTCGACCTGCTACAAGAGATATACGATTGGGCTGATGGGCAAGATGAGCGGTGCATATTTTGGCTCAATGGCATGGCCGGCACAGGAAAATCAACGATTGCACGTACTATCGCCCGCAAATACTTTGAGGAAGAGCGCCTTGGGGCCAGCTTTTTCTTCTCAAGAGGTGGTGGAGATGTTAGCCATGCTGGCAGGTTCCTCACAAGTATAGCTGTGCAGCTCGCAGACAATATACCGTCTCTACGACACTACATCTGTGATGCTGTCATTAAGCGCAAAGAGATCGCCAGTCAATCCTTTCGGGACCAGTGGAGCCAGCTTATTCTCGGTCCATTGTTAAAGCTAGGCGACAGCTCTTCTCTATCCTCTTACGTACTAGTAGTCGATGCCCTTGATGAGTGCGACAAAGAGGAGCACATTCGAATGATCTTGCATTTATTAGCTGAGGCTAGAACGCTAAAGATGGTCCGGCTTCGGATCTTTCTGACGAGCAGACCTGAAACCCCAATCCGGCACGGCATACACCGTATTCCACAAGCTGAGCACCAGGACTTCATTCTCCAAGATATACCGCGGGCGATTGTGGACCATGATATCTCGCTATTCCTGGAATATAATCTGGGGATGATCAGGCAGGAGTGGACTCTTGGAGCAGACTGGCCAAGCGAAGTAGTTCTAAAACAGCTGGTTCTACACGCTTCTGGCCTCTTTATTTGGGCATCAACGGCTTGTCGCTTTATTCATAAGGGGAAGCGGCAACTCGCACGCACGAGACTAGACACAATTCTCAAGGGCAGCAGTAGAACTGTCACAGAACCAGAGAATCACCTGAACGAGATTTACCTTACTGTCCTCAACCACTCGATTTCGGAATATTCGGACGAAGAAAAAGAAGGGGTATTCAAAATGTTAAAGCACACGCTTGGAAGTCTCGTGGTGTTGCTCTCGCCCCTTTCCGCCTTTTCACTGAGCAGGCTATTGCAGCTTCTAAAGGAAGATGTCGACTCGATATTTCACGACCTTCATGCAATCCTTAATATTCCAGATGACCCGACTCGCCAGCTCCGCCTACACCACCCTTCATTCCGCGACTTTCTCTTTAACAAAGATCGATGTGGAGACTTCTGCGTAGATAAGAAGGAGGCACACCAGCTATTAGCTAGTAGCTGTATACAGCTAATGTCCCAGGCACTCAAGAAGGACATTTGCGGCATGCATGCTCCTGGTAGTCAAGCCAGCTCAGTTGAGAGCAGTTGGATTGAGAAATGCCTTCCGCCCGAAGTTCAATATGCATGCCTTTACTGGGTCCAGCATCTGCAAAAGAGTGGTTCTCAGGTTCACGATAGCGAGGAAGCTCACCGGTTTCTGCAGGTTCATCTACTGCACTGGCTTGAGGCGCTTGGGTGGATGGGCAAGACGTCAGAAGGGATTCAAGCAATATTGTCCTTAGAGGCTCACGTTCCGGTAAGCTATCTATCTATTGTTTATAGGAGTCTAACCAACTTGTCCTTAGGTTAATAAGAGCCCCAATTTGCACACATTTATCTATGATGCAAAGCGATTTGCCTTATACAACCGATCAGTTATTGAACAGACGCCTCTTCAATTATACTGTTCAGCTCTTATCTTCGCCCCAGAGAAAAGTATTGTCCGAGAAACTTTTGAGAAGTATATCCCAACTTGGATAGAAAGAAAGCCTAAAGTTCAAGCGCATTGGAGTGCGGCGCTGCAGACGCTCGAGGGCCACTCGGGCTGGGTCAGCTCAGTCGCCTTCTCACCTGACGGCACGCAGGTCGCCTCGGGCTCGGATGATCACACGATGTGGCTCTGGGACGTGGCAACAGGAGCACCGCTGCAGACGCTTGACGGCCACTCGGATAAGGTTAGCTCAGTCACTTTCTCACCCGACGGCACGCAGGTCGTCTCGGGCTCGGATGATCGTACGGTGCGGCTCTGGGACGTTGCAATAGGAGCGCCGCTACAGACGCTTAACGGCCACTCGGATAAGGTCAGCTCAGTCGCCTTCTCACCCGACGGCACGCAGGTCG
>MU270689.1:14289-26908 GCA_021432625.1 Leptodontidium sp. 2 PMI_412 | reverse complement strand
TTATATAAATTATTAAAGAAGTTATTAGTAAGTGAAATTTGGCGTTTTTTGTATGTAAAAACTTAAATTTAATATTACGTAATAATTTACAATTCAAATTACTTTTGACCTTACAAAGCTAGTTTATAAGTGCTAATATATACAAATATAAAAAAATTATAACTTTTTATTAATTAATTATAAAGATATTAATGCCTTAAAATCGCGATTTTTGGTGTAAAAGGCGGGCGGAATCTAGGGGTGGGCGGAATCTAGGGGTGAGACGTTATTCTGGATTCTCGCCAAAAGTGTAAGGTCGGAGATCAGCATGCACTTCCAAAAATGGAATTCGTTGCCGTATATGAAGAAGCCGAAACTGACCTTTGCCAACGTCCAGGTTGAGGTCCCGAGAGCAGGGGTCGGGTTCTGAAAACTTGAAGATTGGGAGACTGGTCGGGTTTGGAAACCGCACGCAAAATCGTACCGCGACTCTCACTGCCCAAAGAGAGAATGCCAAAATCTTAGTCTCAGAAATCCAGCAGTACATCCCATCAAGTCTCATCATAGATAGATAGTATGCGCTCACCATCCAAGCCAAAACATGTGGGCCAGCATTCATCAGATATGTGAAAGCCCTCGAACCGAACACCGCCATTCCTGCTACAACGGTAATGACCGAGATGACAATCATCCAAGTGATCTTACCCCAAGCAACTCCCAACACCCAAATTGTTGTAAACATCAACCGAATCCCCAGCAAGGTAACCACGTACCCCGCCAAAAGGAACGCAGCACGGAAAGCGGCTGCCGATTCCGTCGCGGTAGTGAAAAACCGTGCAGTGAAGAAGGGGCTAATGATAAGGCCTTTGAGTAGATGATAGAATTCTCTTGGACAGAATATGACAAAACAGCATGTTCGGATTAAGAGACTTGTTGGACCATAAATAAGGTGAATGCCAATGCTAGTGACGATAGCGACGAGAAAGCCAACGGTGAGGTCGACCGCAATCTTCACATACCAGTCGCTTTTCATCTCTTCTCTGGAAACGTCATAAGGGTGCATCTCTTCCTCCGTGACCGCTGGGTGATGACCTGGAGTGGCTCTGTCCCTGTCGCTGGTTGAGTACGCGGTCAAAGTGAGCTTTTGTCCAGATAATCAAGCCAAAGTTGATATATCTCTGTTGAGTGAGGCGCAGAGATAGTGGGAAAATGGAAGATAATGAATGGATGGATAGGGCTGAGGGTACATGGTGATCATGCGACAGTTGGTGCGGCTGAGATCACTTGGCCGCTTTGGTGAGTTTCGTCTGATTGGACTCACCATCTGCATCTAAGCGCCAATTTTCTGTTGTGGCCTGCTGGCTTTGACTTTGGTCCTGGGATAATTAATCGCACTCCTAGGGGTTCTAGGGGGCCAGTGCACTCCAGATGCCGCTTTATGTTCCTTAATATTTTGTATGCCAACCTCTAGCGTCTATCACAGCTTGACATGTATTATGTATTAACCTAATTAAATCCCTTATTTCCTCGTCTGTAATTGAATTCCAAGCTTCAATTATAGCTGCACGAAGCTTTGCTGCTTTGGATATGACCGATGGACTTCAGGCTCTTTCTTTTCTAAGACATTCTTGATTTTATCCTATAAAGTCTCAATTAGATTGATATCGGGAGATAAAGCCGGCTAAAAGATCAGAATCAGTCCTCGCTCTCTCATAAACGCTAGAGTATCTTTTGCTCCATATGCTCTCGCGTTATCTTACATTAGAAATAGCTCTCTGCGTATATACTCTGTAATTAAAGAGACGATGTGCCGGCAGTAACTCTCTGATTTGATCGTCCCCTAATCCTTCTCCTAAAGTAAGCCAGGCCCTTTCCCCCAACGGCCTAATATCCCTCCCCAAAACATCCAGCCAATATATCTCTGTATCTTTGGCTCTACATAATCAGGACGAAGAGCCTCGCCTTTCCTTCTCGTCACTTTGACTTTTCGATGCCTTCCAGGCTTTACCCACGTCTCATCCGTCCAAAACACTTGAAACTTGCCTACAATTTCCTGCGCCAAAGCATCGGGTAGTCAAATACGCTCTGATTTGGTGCATGAAAACCTGGATGGTCGAAGGAACTTAGGGCTATAGATTGTCTTTCCAAACCTGAGAATCGAAAACAATTATTTGCATCTCTTTTTAAATTCTCTCGATTTTGCGTTAATCTGAGTCTAACTTTGCACATCGCGAGACAGATCAGAGTCATTGTCTTGGAAAATGTCAATGGGCTCTCATTCCTTCCTCTCAAACAATGGCAGGATGCGTATTACTCCACTTTGACGGGCCATTCTAAAAACTCAAAATTCTACCCCTAGAAGCAGTCGAGTATGCATTCCTTTTGGCAGGAAAGTTCCTACCGAAAGAATCCAAGATCGGCGGTGTCCACTTTAGGCTCTCCAACCACACGAGGATCACAGACCGCACCTTTTGGGAGGGAATGCTTTTCACGTCTTTTTGAGCTCACCAAGCAACCAATTCTGGCCAACAACTTTTGGAGGGAGACCCTTGTTCAACAGAAATACAAGTACGTGTAATCATTGGCTTGTTCCTGATGAGGCTTCTTCCAAGTGTAGCCAGACTGTGCGGCTCCTACGCAAGCGACATCTACAGTTGGCTTTGCCATAAGAAGTGGCCCTGTTTATCTGAATAGTTAGTTGGGCAGGCTCTTTTTGCGAGGCGCTCGTTCTGAAGCACAGACAACTGTGCGGATTCTGTCAGCCGAAAGCCTCACCAAAACTACACCTTTTGATGCGCCACAACTCAGCGCGTGTAAATCATATGGTAGTATAGTATTTCTGTGTAAATCTACTATTACATAGAATTCGACTTACAGTTCTGGTTTGAAAAGATTTTATAAGAGCGTTGATGTCCACTTCGCGCGGGAATGAGAGGGGCCGCCTGAATCTGCAGAGAATTCTGTCAGCCACTGTTGCAGGCAAGCCCACTGCTTAGTCAACCATTGCTGCCTAGCGCTGATACCCCAGGCATGAAGCTTCATGACGGCGGGGTAGCGGGCTTGGACATGCTTGACCATCAAGCAGAATATGATGCCCTCTCTCCATTTTTGAGGGGACCTCAGGCAATAAACTATCAATCAGACACTCGTGTAGTTCAAGATGGCGGTCAGCTTTGATAAGTAATATGTCCTTAGCCTAGGTTTGATCACAGTAGAAGCTGACTCCTCCGGCAATCAGACAAGGATGGCTAGAGTCACCTTACCAGAAGAGGCTAGATAGATACTTCTTACCTTTAGCCCCCCTCTTATCTCGCCAATGATGTCCAGATATTACTAAGCAGCTGACCGCGAAATCAACGGAATGTCTAACTCAGTTAGACATTTGAACGAGGTACTTCACTGACATCTCCAGATCATGCTATGCGCCGCCATGGGCTACTTCGTACAAGATGATCGTGATGTACACATGGAAAGACGTCCATTTCATATATGAAGCAGGCATGCTCACTCTGTTTGCATGTTCGAGTGCTGTTCTGCTGTTCTTCACTGTTGTGAACTCGGTCGTTTGTTTTTATAATTTTGGGAAGGGGCTGAAACCGTTTCTGATACTGGATGAGAAGGAGGAGAGCTTGTTGTCCTATGAGCCGAGTGTGTTAGCATATAATCAACTGGTTGGTAGGCGGCTGTCTTTGGATTCGTTGAACTCAGATGCAATTTCATGTTGTCTGGGTCGATGTTCTTGTGACATGGTGGGTGAAGTTGAACGAAATGTTGAGTATTTATAGTTGATTATTACAGGAAGACTAATTACAAAGTATGACTGCTAGCGAGGTTCGATATAAACTAACGTCCGAACAGAATACTCAATCACTTCCCACCAGGAGGAGGCACTGTATACTGAACACCAGTGTACGGCTGAGGCTGGCCAAAGCCCTGGACGCCCACATACTCCGTCCGCGGGCTTGCCTGGCCCGGTGCACCCAAGAACTGTTCTCCCTCAGCAGAGGCCTCTCCTGACGCTGCCGTGTCCCACTTTTCCGGTTGCTGCATCGGTCCAGCTCGCATGGGATAATCTCCAGATAGATCCACGACAGCGGTGCCCAGTCGCTTGCTCCATTCCTTAGATTGGACACGCAGACCTCCTTGCTCTGGGTGTAGAAATGTGGTGAAGATACGTCCTGTAGAGCTTTGATGGAGATGAGCACGCATCTTAGCAATACTTCCATGGCCGAAGATGAGCGTTACGACACTGGCAATCGTCATAATGATCAACATCAGCGCAACGATGAAGGCTGGGATAGCGAATGGCCAACGATATCTGATCCTACGCTCTGTTGGCCGGACTGGAAGCGCGACAAGATTCCTCTGTGCTGCATTTCCGGGACCTAGAACTCCCTTCGTGCCAACAACTGCTGCTGCTGCATAGTCGGTGAAGACAATGTTTGGAATCTTTGCTGCGTTCTCTGGAGATACACTGAGTTCCCTCCAGCGTGCCCACATTGCCATGTTATTTCCACCGCTGTAGTCGACCGGGGCAGAGGATCCTCCTCCAACACTGTATGCACTACTGGCTGCGCTCTGATAGAATTCGCTCCCGGGGAGATTTTGAAAGGCATACTCCGAAAACAACGAGCTAAATGAGCTAGAGTATCCTGGAAGATAGAGAGAGTCCTGGCGAACAACCGAAACATTCTGGTTGTTATCGTAATCTGATGAGACCAGTCCCCAGATGGGTTTCATATCCAATTGGGAATATGCATTTCCCGTGTCTTCCACACCCCAGAGCGGCCGACTCTCGTCATTAGCATACTCCTTGTTCCTCAAACTCGTGATGTTGAGGTTCGAGAGTTCGTCCTCTGTTCCGTTGAAGGTGAAAGAGGCGGTCTTGATTGTGGCTTTTACTGCAGTGACACATGAGTAAATTGATTGTGACCATCGGCTGTTAGCCTGGAAGATCATCTTAGGTCCATCGTCTTGACGCTGAGGGATGCCTCTCATAATTCCGCAAGTGACGAAGACGTTCGTGATATTTGCATAATCCGCGCCACCAGAACCAGAGCAGATGAGAGCTGAATGAGTATTAGAACTTGAAAATGAGATAAAGATCTGCTGTACCTACAGATAGCCGAGAAGTTGCTTGAGCTAATTCCATCCACTCCGAGTCTTGGCGGCCTGGCATCAGCATTCGGGGAGTCTGTAGAACCAATTGAACCTCCAATATTGAGATGCTCCTTGAAAGTGCTGTCCATCGCAAGAGAATCGTAATAGTCGCTGTTATCTTGGTTGGGAACAGCAAAAGTTTTACCCACTTCGGAGTTGAGATAAGAGAAGGCTTTTTGTCCTGAAGTCTCGTTGTATTGATTTGTAACATTCTAAGATCTCGTTAGTATTCATTGAGCTTCATGCACCAAGGACTTGGAGTGCCGAATAGAGACGAAAGAATCTGCGAGTATGCCGAAACTTACGTAGAGGAGCATAGTCCAAGCATTTGTCATCCATGCTGCTTTCCAGGCTCGCTCATGCAACTTGGGGTTCTTCTGGGGATCGGAAAGGTCGACGAGGGGATATGACTTGTTCAGGTTGACAAAACCTCCACGATCGGTCAAGACAAGATCGACGATTGACACCGTTGAGTTGGGGCTTGGAGCGATGGTGAAGTCGAGAGTTGTATTGGTGTTGACGCAAACGGTTTCAGGCTCGATGAACAGAAGATCTTCTTCCCAAGTCGCGCCATATTTAAAACCGGGAGGGATAGTATCTAATCGATAGAAAGTTAGAGGTTGAATCAACATATGACAGAATTGGAGTCGCTACGATGACAGGTTGTGATTCGGAATGAGGTGCAAACTTACGATTTCTGAATCCGACACCTCCGTTGACAGTGTCAACAATCAACCCCTCCACTGGCTGAATGGCACCATTCAACGCTAAGCTTTGCATAGGACGGAACGCGCCAACAAGAAACGTCGAGCCGTTGTTAAGATCCGGATCTGAATTCGTCTGATACCTTCGCCATTCGATATCAAAGTAGTTTGAGATGGTCGTGTCGTTGCCAACGCCGCTAGAGTAAGTTTCGGTCACGATACTTGGAATCGTCATGTTGTACCCGTATGGTGTCTCCATTGTGCTATTGCCGGACTGATCAAACACATTGATAACGATTGTGTCTGAGTATGGACATGGCAGAAGGCCCAGGTTTCCACACTTCCGATTGAATGTCAGATTGCTCCTGGGAGGTGTGCCGTACCCGAATGGGGAGGAGTCTATTCAAAGAGTGAGCAGATGTTCTATGATCGGCTTAGGAGTTTCTTGACTGCAAAGAAAAACACGGTGGCGATATCTGCCGCAAGATGAGTGCTGAGGTGAACGCTTACCGTTGAGATATCGGAATGGGGTCTGGACATTGTCTGTTGAGACTAAGGTTTCGTAAAGTCCTAAGGGAGTGACGATACCAGCAATTGCAATCAAAGCTCCCATGAAAGATATGAAGTCTGGAGATTCAAGTAGTCAGTACGGGTCATAGTCTTAGGGATTGAGGCGGGTGAAGCCTCTAATTATCGCCTACATGTAAGGAAGATGATGTCTTTGCGCACTCCATGATTTTTGGCCGCATCGGACCGGAGCAGGTTGGGCCAGTATGAGCGTTGCAGAGCACCGGAAGCAACAGTCCTGAGTTCGTTGAGTTCTAGGTTCCCACTCCCGGGCTGTTCAACTCACCATGTTGCGGCACTGTTCTGGTCTCGTAGGATCGCAGACAAAATGAATGTCAAGATGCTCGGTGCATAGATTCGAGCTGTTGCGGCCAATTAGCAATCTTGGAAATAGCAATGGGCGGACGAGCGAGCGCTTCTCTTACCCACGAAGATAGCCGCAGCAATCGCACCTGCGACGTAACCAACCGTGATTTCGGGCATCTTCGTGTCGTCGATGAAGTGTATGATGATTAGAAGACCTGAGTGTCAACGGAAGCTCATGGTAATAACCTCATGCAACTCTTTCCATTTTTGTTAGAGAACGAGATCGGACCTAGTGTGGGGAGACTAGAGCCGTCGGACCCCTCCAGGCGATCATCCTTCGAACAGAGTGAGCTGAAAAATGAAGTCTGTTGACGTCGGGCATAATCAAGCCGGCTCTGGAAATATATGCCAATTTCATCTCTCCCAACTCGCCTAGTACAGCCAGCGTCAGGGGCAAGATGGTTTGGGTGGCGCTCTTTGGCGATCTTGATTCGCTTGTGACGCGGGACGGCGGAGAGAAGCATGGGGGCGCTGAATCGAGCGTTGAGGGGCGACCCTTGGCTTCAGCCAAAAGGTCGGGAGACTGCCTTAAATAAACTGCCAAGTATCATCACAGCTACCAATGACAGCGCGGCGGAAATTAAGCATAAACTTTTTCCAGCACTGAGCAGGCTAAGGCGGCGATTGTCATTTCAATAAGGTGTCGAGCGGCTTACTTCCCGCTTTGTACGAAAGGGGGTTGACAGTGGGTCTCGCCTCCCCTTGTATGGCAGTAAGGTAATTCCTCCAATCAACAGTTTGAAATTCTAGAATTTTCTCCACAGGTTTCCTTATATGTTAAGGCAGAGATAGGGGGGTGGCCAGACCCATTGTTCACCCCCTTTCGTACTAGAGATAGGCGACGGATACAAATGAGGAAAGGAGCTGCCAGGCTCCTGAAAAGGTTGTCTTTGCCGATCTCTTTCCTGTGATCGATTTTCACTATAATTGTCT
Source organism: Leptodontidium sp. 2 PMI_412 (assembly GCA_021432625.1). NCBI lineage: Eukaryota > Fungi > Ascomycota > Leotiomycetes > Helotiales > Leptodontidiaceae > Leptodontidium > Leptodontidium sp. 2 PMI_412. Next base: position 19,199 of record MU270689.1, on the reverse strand, counting down.
TGTCCCACCTGAAAACTTGTGCCAAACACCTCAAGTCTTCTTATCTTCAGACGTAAAAATGCAGCTGTCGAGGATGTCTTTCTCAACCGCAATCTGTTTTGCTTTGGTAGCGCTCGCTGCCGCAGAAATCAGACCACGCAAGGATGACCTGGTGAGTATTATCGGAGCTTTTCTTAGTATTTGAGAAACTTGAAGCCTTGCTTCCACAACCAACGTTCTTTTCGTCTCTAACATTGATCTTACCAAAAAGCCTTTCCACCGTCAATACTGACTCTGAGGTACTCTTCTAGTCCTTCTGTTTCGGTGACGGTGCGTACTGTACTTCGGCTTTGGACCTCTACGACGAATGTAGAGATTTACAGAACAACATCGATGATCTGAACCCGTGGTATGAATGCATTTGCGCAAATGGATATTTGTCCACAGAGATAGCGTACGTTTGAACAGGCGTGGGACTGTACTTGACACTAAAAGCCATCAGGTGCAATTGGTGCCAGGCGGCATACCACCTCACGTACACCGTAGGCCTCACTGAAGACCAGACGGAAACCTGCAAGAGCGAGAGCTACAGTATCGCACCCATTCCAGCTACAGTTCAAGCTCTTCAATCGTCGTTGAATGCAACATATACGGGCATTGTTCCAGGTGCCAATGACAACTCGGACGCAACAACAACGGGCACAGCCGCTCCATCAGCAACTTCAGGGAGCGACTCATCGGTAACTTCGAAGAGCGACTCATCAGCGACTTCTGGTGGTGCAGCTGCGACAACATCTACCCCACGAATTGGAATCTCAGCAACGGAGTCAACTTTCGTGTCAACTGTGACGTTCAATGGAGGAGCAGATGGTGCTGGAGCTGCCAGGAGCAGCACGACAACCGAAGCCCAGCAACAATCAGTTACCAGTACGCCGAGTGCCACACCGACTGGAGCTGCACAAGGTGGAAGAAATGGATTTGCAGTTGGATTTTCCATCCTGATATCTGCCATTGGGGGTCTGATCGTTGCCTAATTGGCATCATTGAGATGTTCCTTTCATCGAGATGTTCCTTTTATTGAGATGTTCTTTTACTAGATGTTCTTTTATTGAGATGTTCTTTTATTAGATGTTCTTTTTCTTGGTGTGTTGAACATGGAACTTTGGGGTGGAGGTATAGCTCGAGGACTGCTGATACTAGTGTTAACTTGAATTGGATACTATTGCCAAGACAAACCCAAGAACCATTACACCCGCAATAGATTCTCCGTGAAATCTTTGCGCAAAACAGCATAAAACAGTAAATCATCTTCAGTGACATGCGTTTGCGAAATCCATCGTTCAGAGAGCCTCAACTTGGCAGCTGGCAGGGCCAGCACTCTCTTGAACATCAAACCTCAATCGATGCTCTCTTGGCCTGGTCGTGTGATCCGAGCTTTTCCCAGGAAGCAGAAGTTGCCAAGCCGACTATTTCAAAAGTACCCCATGCTTTTGGTTTGAGGTGTCCTAAGTCGACGATCATTTTCCCAGCACGTTTACCTCGGTTCGAACTATCGAGCGCCACGGAAATCCTTCGAGCAAAGCGCTGAACAGGGGATGTGGGCATCCGAGGTCGGACATGGTGGGTTGTTACTGAAGCTTTTTGCCAAGGAGGTGCGATTAACCTTTGATCTCTCGGCTCGCTTACTTCGCTAAACCCTTTTGAGAAGACAACATACCCCAAAGTCTAAAAATATCCGTCGCACCGGGGAAACTTTCGACACGGCTGACAACCTCGCAATTTCATGGGTGAAATTTGAGGAGTGTAGCATGCATCTGTACGGTTCGAAGGAAATTCTCTTCTTAAGCCACAAGTTTCGAGATCGTGATTTATCAACGGTGCGAACAGCCTCTCTTGTGAGTGGTGGAAATGGATCTGAGTGAAAATGGGCAAGTGGTCTTGGCTGTCAGACTGCGCTGGCCTCAACCATCATCCCAATTCAAGCACGACCTTCACCTCCTTCAGCGGAATATACACGATGGACTTCGACTTAACGGCTGGATCTTGGTTAGACATCGCTCATGACGTCCCGCAAGGTATATCAACCCGTTTCTGGCAGGATGAGCCCATTTAACCTAACGAAGCAATCGATGATCCAATCTGCTTCTTTAGAAAGTTGGTCGTAGCTGTATCCTCAGACTCTTTAGAGGATACCCAACCTCAGTTAGAGGTAAGTTGGAGGCTGCTATGATGTTTAGGCGGGAAAGCTAAGTCTCCCTCTTAGCTCTTAGCAATTGTGTGGGATTTGTGCTTGAAGGCACTGTCCGTGGCCAAATATCTTATCCAGGAGATTCTCAACCACCCGAAGGACAATTTTCAACCTAAAGTTCAAGGCTCCTAAGAAACCGAGACAGCACTACTATCAAACGCCCAAAAGGGAGAAAGTAAGCAGACCGCTCTTACCGACTTCCCAAGTCCTCTCGAACCCAGCCGGATACTCCCGGAGATGGAGACGAGGTTTCACACGATACTTCTAGCGTTAACTCCCAAGTCGGTGACGAATTAGGTACATGTCAATCCGACGATAACAACAACATAGCTATCAACCAAAGGAGCAAAAGCCTCGTAACGGACCAAGCCATCCCCAAATTTGAGGAAGAAATTCCCCAGATCACTGCCGAGGGTGTTCCTCAGGGAAGAGTAGAAGACGACTCTCATGTCTATGGCCGCACCCTGCCGCCCATAGCTAACGAATCAACATTGCTTCAGCTGCAGGCGACCTACACTAACGACGGCCTCAAGAGGAATGTCGTTCACAGGCAGCCATCCGTAGCTCTCGACGAGGCGACTACGGATATTCAAACCACAGACAGGCCTTCGTCACCAAATGCGATGGAGCCGCGAGAGCCAGCCTTGTCAGAAATCGACGAGAAAGGATCCGACGCTCCATCAAACACCTCGCCACACGTACCAGAGCTGCATGAGAATACCTTGCCGGATCCTACCCCGTCTATACCCGTAGGGAAAATGAGCAGAGGATTCCAATCGCCGATTTCTAACGACCAAACCGCCACAGCGCAGACAGCTCTGTTTACGCCTATCGTGAACGGAGGAGTTCTGTCGCCTCTGACCGAAGATAACTGGACCGCTTCCCCAGCAGAAAAGGCAGAGATAAGTTTTCCCGAGGGACTTCCACCGCCATCCTGCACAGAACGGCAACAGAGGAGTCTGTCCAGCACAGCTTCGGCAGAAGCGCAACTAGACGACCGAGAGCAGTCGCTCTCACTCAAGATAGCCCAGCTATACTGCCCCCATCCTCACCTGAAGAGACACCTATATTAGCCGAAATGATCGCCAAAACAGTTCACCTCCTTTACGAGATGAGCAGGCGCTCGGAAATTCCAAAAGAAATCCATTCAAGCATCCTCGCCACGATTCGGCGTGGCCTGGGTGGAACACCCGCTACTCGTACTGCTGTGGGACGGCCGGATTCGGCATGGATCACTAGTAGCTCGACAACTTGGTCAGCCTCCATGTGAATCAGAATGCTCGAAGCAAGCCACGCTCGGTCCAAGGAGGCAACCATCCTCAACATAATCGAGTGGATGGGCGCTTCAGAATGGTATGACGCCGAACTTCAACGAGCTAAGAAGGCACCGCCTCGTACGAAACGTGGGACGCTTAGGAAACGTTTGGCCACTATCGTGCTGGACAATTACCTGAAAGAGGCGTGCAGCACCACGGCGACAGATGGCACCGACAATATCACCTCCATAGATAACGAAGATCGACCTTCATCACTAGACGTAGTAGGAATTCAGACAAGGATCTTAAATACGAGGAGGAAGAGGCTTAACGTCCCTCCCTACGTGCCGAGAAACCCTGCGTGCCGAGAAAAACGTGAGGCACTTTGACTTTACGCATTCTCAACTCCACACCAGCTTATGATTCTACAAAAGTAAAAGATCAATAGCATTATATAGCTATTTATTAGCAATTTGACACCTTCCGAAGAACGTTTTTTATTCGCGTCGTCGTCCTTTCGCCTGATTTAGGAGACGCCTTCGTTTAGGCATTAGTACGAGTCCTCTGCCACAGCTATACTGGCGAGCTCTTATTATCCTTTCCACGTCTTAAAAGTTCTTTTCTGAGCTTCAGATCCTTATTTTTTTTGTCGGAGACTCTCATAAGCTTTGTGGCTGCTGTGGCGCGCAAACAGTTGCAGGCCGCCATGCGGCTCGGTACTTCTGATCAACAGAACTACCGATTCTCGGCTAGCAGGGACTGACCCCGCACCTCTCGCAAAGCTTTGGTAAGTTATTCTAGAAGCAAATAAGTTAGCAATTATCAACTCCTATAGGATCACACGCTCCCTTAGAAGCCTCTATAATATAGATCAAAAGAAAAGAAAAGATTATATTGAGATTTTTGTACAATGTTCTCTGACGTGTACTAATTCCGTATGATAAGTTTAGGCCCTTCTTTAATCTGAAGAAATGAAATTCTCCCTGATGAATGTCCTAAAATAACAGTTCTATCCCGAACGGCCTCACAAGTAGGGCGGTAATCGGTAGGTAACCAGAGAACGTTCATGTTGTCATCTACTAGCCAATTGTGTTGTACGTGTAGGGTTGGTAGCAGCTTGCCGTTACTTAAGAAAGCGATAGAAGTAGCCAAGTCCGAGTGGCCCTCGAGCATCTGGAGCGCCGCTCCTGTTGTAGCATCCCAGAGCCGCATCGTCTTATCGATAGAGCCCGAGACGACCTGCTTGCCGTCGGGTGAGAAGGCGACTGAATTGACCCAGTGCAAATGGCCCTCGAGCGTCTGGAGCGCTGCTCCTGTTATAGTATCCCAGAGCCGCACCGTCCGATCGCCCGAGCCCGAGACGACCTGCCTGCCGTCAGGTGAGAAGGCGACTGAACTGACCGAGCCCGAGTGGCCCTCGAGCGTCT